>VOQJ01018422.1:53638-64153 GCA_015052665.1 Apistogramma diplotaenia | reverse complement strand
AGTAAGACTGACAGATGGGTTCAAGGTGGGGATGGGATTATATTAGGGATTAGATCTGAGCCCATTCTTGTTTGCAACAGACAGTTTGAGAGATGAAGTCAGGCACAAGTTTCAGCGGACTCAAATGTTCACAGACGACGCTGTGATGTGTAGTGAGAGCCGGAAGCGGGCCGAAGAGAGCCTGGAGTGGTGGGGGTATGCTGGTGTGTGTGAATGAGAGGGAGACAGGTGTAACAGTGAAGCTGCAACGAGGAGAAGGTAGTGAAGTTAGACCTGGACTCAACCATTCAATGCAACTGACAGTACACGAGAGAGGTGAAGAAGAGAGTGCAGGCAGGGTGGAATGAGTGGAATGAAACATGGGACAACAGCTGGAGGTGGCAGAGTTGAAGAGGCTCAGATTTTTAATGGGACTCATCAGAATGGACAGGATTCAAACTTAGTACATCAGAAGGACAGCTTAGGTTAAGCATTTTAGAGACAAAGTGAAAGAGAAAAGGCTGAGATGGTTTGGCCATATGGAAAGGAGGGATACTAGATATATTGGCTAAAGGATGTTCAATGTGGAGCTGCCAGGCAGGAGGAGAAGCAGAAGACCACATTCACGGATGCAGTGAAGGAGGACATGGAAAGGGAGGAAACGGAGGCAGATGATGTGTTGCGGTGATCCTTAAAGGAAGCAGCCAAATGAAGATTGTAAATAAAAGCCCAGTTTTTTCAGCACTTAATATAATTACAGCCGTAGCTACAGAGTGAGAATTTGCATTAAACAAACAGGTGCTCGTATGAAATGGAGCTTATATTGACATTATGAACGCGCCCGAGCCGAGTTGAAAATCTGAGCTACACAGTTGGTTTATGCATTTCTAATGATGCTGCTTGGCTGACACGGAGCGTTTCAAATGAAGATGCCCTGCAGCACGTCTTCAGATCTTCTTGCCCTGTTCTTGCTGCAGTGTGTCATCAGTCAAGCTTCAAATTGTGAATGCCTGACCTCGTTACATTTCTTGTACCTCCCATGTTATTGTAGGGTCAGGTCACGTCTGACGGGATTACATCTACCTCTTATGTAAGGCTCACACAAGTCCAGACATGTACTTCTAAGCAGTTATTTCAGCCCATTGCAGGAATCTGCCTCACTGCTGCACTTCAGAACACAGTGTTCTCAGCTACTGGTGCAGCATGCATGTGGAATGTCAGGCAACCACATAAACAAACTGCAGTTCTGCACGTCTTCTCCCAGGAGTTACACTCAAGATAGCTAGTGCTAAAAACAGGACAGGAAGTAGTCAGTAAGGCCTCTAAGGGTGCACCACCCAGCCCGGTCTCACAGCAAAACAGCCTATTTGTTTGTGTACACGGACAGCAGTTGTCATGTTTTATTGTTGTTTTTTGTGTTTCTTTTGTTTTTGTGATGGCATGACTTTGAAACTGATGTATATTTAGTGCCCACAGAACATATGTTGTCTAGACTAGACTTTTTCTACACCTAAGCAACCGAACTCCGACCTCCAACTGTATGACTTCAGCTTTAAATGGATGAAAAAATCCATTTAAAGTTGAAGTCATACATTTTTATTTTTGTGTGCACAGGACACAATGCATATGTAATATGACTACTTTACAAACGGCTGCATAGATTCCCTGAATTTCCCCTCTAGCGCCACCATGAGGTTCACACAAAATGTGGTCGAGACACTCATGTCCTCCAGAGGATGCGTTGTACCTATGATTAAGGCCAGATTTACACTGTCTTAATATCAGCATCGTGATTGTGAGTTTGTTGCTTAACTCGACATATTCACTGTAGACATTTTTACTTTTACGTTTACCTCCTTTGCCTTTTTAAATAACGCTTTAAATCAATGCCGTTTTGTCACTTTGCCCTTTATTTCTGCCTCAACGTCTTGTCATCTTGTCACGCACTTGTCAGCTGGTGTCATTGGGTTAATGTAAATGTCATCATACACAATGGCGGTCCATGAAGTTTTGTAATGCTATTCATTTAGATAACAAAGTAGGCCAACGCTGTTGTAAAAGGCTTATATACTCACAGCCTTTCTGGTTCCACTGATGCAATACTCTATTATACACAGCTTACAGTCTGAGATGTCTACTGTTAAAAATGCATGTAAACAGCACTTAAGGGTATGTCATGTCTGCAGGCTTTGTGATTGGTTGATGCAACAGGAGAGCACTTTATTGTTTAAAAAAAAAAGGTTGTCTTTATTTCACAGAAATCCAGCAGAAATCCTTTCCATAATCCAGCAGACTCCCCAGAGACATCCAATAACTGTACTGTGAGGGAGGGGGGAGGGCATGCCGCCCACAGGCTTTAGGTTGCATTCAACCATTTAAGGCTGCAGAAAAAAAAAAAAAAAAGCTTTTGGGTAACACTTCAGATTCTCAAATCATAGCTTAAGGATGTAGGGAGGGATTTAAAAGAGGTGAGCATTTTATATGAAGTGCACAGCATGGCAGTGCAGCCTCATTTGCATTCGTATAGACACATCCACGAAAACAAAGAGCTGAAGAGTTCTAGTCCAGGATGAGAAATGCACCCACACACGTAGAAATTAAAGGGACAATGTGTGACCCAAATGTTGAAACCCTTCTGATAAGTAACCTCTTTTCCTTCCAAAATTATTTAACGTATTTACTAATATTAATACAAACATTATTCATTTAAGTTGAAATTAAATGTACTTGCAAAAACGGTAAAAAACTGGAAAAGCGGAGGAAAACAGATGGATGGATATTAAAAATGAAAAGTGCAGAACTGGATGCAGAATAACAAATATTACTTATATAATACATAAAGTGCAAACAACCAGTGTCTAAGAGCTTATTCTATTCTTTGTCCTAAGAAGACTGAGAGGTTCACTCAAAAACAGATATGACCATCACAATAAATCGCAGCTTAAGTAGCTTCTAACATCAAAAAACACGCCAGGTTGTGCAAATTGCTCCCAGAGCACTGTGATGAAGAGTTTAATGTGCTGGTTTCAGCACCCTGAAAGCCACTAAACTGACATTTGTTTGTTTTCTGTTAGATGGAGAAAGAAAACTAAGAAACCTGCCATTCAAAACTGAAGCTACTGACCACTAGAAGTAATTAGCTTGACCCTTACATCATACATCAGTTGATTGATAGAATATAAAGTAAAAGAAAAGAAAAATATATAGTAAAGTGCGTGTTTCCTCTTAAAATTCAGTGTTCATAGTTTAACAGATGGGAAAGAGAAGCTGTCTCATACTGTACATGTTAAATGTCAAAGCTTCTATTATGTTAAGTAGATCTGCACTATATTGCCAAAAACATGTGCTTGTGTGCTTTCACATGCATATGAACTTGAGTGTCATCTCATTCTTACACCATCGAGTTTAATATTTCAGCCCACCCTTTGCAGCTGCAACAGCTTCAACTCTTCTGGGAAGGCTTTCCACAAGGTTTAGGAGTGTTTACGGGAATTTTTGAACATTCTTCCAGAAGCACATTTGTGAGGTCAGACACTGATGTTGCCTGGCTGGGAGTCTCTCCTCTGATTCCTCCCTAAAAGTGTTCTCTTGGGTTGAGGTCAGAACTCCTGGGAACCGCCAAACCCAGACTTGTCAGTCAGATATGCTAGACGGAGAAGCGCCATTCGTCACTCGAGAGAACGTGTCTCCATTGCGCCATTGCACACAACACCTAAAAAAAGAGAGATAAAGATTATTACACCATGTGCTTTCATCCCATATTGTTAAAGCCTGCTGATATCATTAGGTTGTCCGATTTAGGAAAAGCGGTTTGAATTTAAGTATGATCCATGATAATAAAAACCAAGTTATGTTTATCCACTGCCACACCAGAGCACGCCTTGAACATATTTGTGAGGTTTCAGCAGTTGTGACCGAATTGCCGTATGTGATGCCTTTGAAATGAGAACAGCTCAATCCTCACCCACCCAAAAGAGGGCTGTTCTGCTGGTGGGCAAATGCAAAATAAGCACGTGACACTTTAATGTGTGTTAATGTGTGTGTTTAATGTTGAAAAGCTTTTCTGGTCAGAAACTAGTCACACAAGTGAGTCATAACTCCATGTCTTTGTTGTTTATTTTTGAAGAGTAAAAAGGAAAATGAGTCATCGAGACCACATTGATAAGCTGTCAAATGTGTTTTCTTTTGAAATAATAGCATCTACTTCATGCAGCCATGCCGATCAGTTATCAAGCTGTGCAGGCCTGTAAACATCCGGGTATGAGGCACCAACATTTACTAGGAACACTGCTTAGCACAGAAATGCACGTCTGCTTTAACAGCTTCTCTATGGCATGGGTGTGCTGCAAACTCATGACTGTGAACCAACACTCTGCTGAATACTTCATTGTTTAATCTCTACTTGTCTTTACAGCCACAGGACAGATTGTATCACAGCCAAATTATACTTGGTGTGGTCATGTTTGAAATGATCTTCCAGTCACTGGACTGTGGTATTTGTGCAGCTGTGCTTAATAAAACTGAAGGACAAGGAATCAAGTCAAGCATAAACAAATGTTCGCTTTCGAATAGAAGTAGATTGGACATTTCCAAGCACAAATGCACGCGTGTGATTTTAGTCCAATCAATACAATATAACAGGCTTTGATGGCTGCAGATATATAACGTGCAGTGGCTCTATGACTTTGTACAGTACATTGTATTTTTAGTGTGTGTAAATGGTGAGCAGTGTTGGCTTAAATCAGTTCTCATTAAATTTGATAAAAATATTTTTGGGGAACCGGTGGCCATGAAATTTACATTTAGTGTTTGAGCAAGATTAATCAAACAGATTGCCTTTATGAATAGCTAAGCCAAAGTTAAAGTGTAATAAATTTGAGGCTCCCATATATCGCCATCATCGACATAAGATTTCACCCTGTCCAGTACTTTTAAAGCCAAACACACATAAAACTATCCATCCGTCCATTTACAAGGCCAGTCGCAGGGGGCAGCAGCCCAAGAAACCCAGACCGAGATGTTCACAGACCAGCTGAGTGATATAATCGCGATCCTCAGTCTGTCCGGGGTCTCCTCCTCCTAGGAGATGCCTGGAACACCTCACACAGGAGGTGTCCTTGTCAGATGCCCATACTGCCTCCTTTCACTGTGGAGGAGTAGCAGCTCTACTAAGCCCCTGAATGACTGCACTCTTCACCCTCTCCTTAAGAGAAAAGCCAGCCACCCTTTTTTTGGTCACTACCCAAAGCTCATGACCATAGTTAAGGGTAGGAGCATCGATCGATCTATAAATCCAAAGCTTCACTTTTAGGTTTATGTTTAACAAATAAGATTCAAATCAGATTCAGCAATGAGTTGCATTGTTTTTGCCAATAACCAAATGTTAGCATGCTCACCTTGTGTTGTATTGTGCCTATGAGTGCCTTCTGCCAGACTAACTATGCAACATCAGCACTGATAACATGGTTTGCTACATCGGTGAGGTGTGGTTGTGAGTATGTGGGTATGCTGATGCAGACAACTCAAAGTAATACCCAAGTATAGCTAAAAAGCAGTGCTAGTGTGGCCTGTGAGTTTCCCCCCAGAAATTGGGCATGTCCCATATGGTTTGTGCCCAGCTATTATACCCTGATTTTGTTTGAATTCCTCTCAGTCTCTAATGTGGACCAGCTTCTGCTCAAGTTCCCTGGAGCAGCAAACACACGTGACGTGTGGGACTAACACCAGACTGTGCTTTCTGTGTGCTCTAAATGTAAGCCAGAAAATATATACTCAGCAAAACCCTTACTCCTTTAAATATAGGTTAAAGGGATATGAGGTGACAGGCAATAATTCACTAACGTGGTCTTTAACTTGTTGTGCAATCCTAATTACAAATGATGCAAGCCTTTTATTTAAAGCGCATGTTGTCATCCAGCTTTTTGGAGCCTTGATCCTCTCTCAGCTGTTGGGCTCTTCTGTGGAGGCAGCTGCACTGACTCGCTATTCAAAAACAGTCTTTAACAATCCTCAATATTAATCATGAAGAGCTGGTGGACTCATGACCATTCATTTAGCATAAAGCTCATGTGCACATGCCCTTAAAAGGAGGTGAAATCACAAAAAAAAATTCAGGTTAGAGAAAAACTTTTAAATTATTTGGTGTTATATTACATTTACAAATGTGTTAATGTTTTGTAATGTGTGTCATGTAAAATGACAGCATTATGAAAAATGACATCCCCAGCCTTTTAATGAATTAATATTAGTATCCAGTCTCTTCTGTTTATCCTGTTCAGGGTCGTCTGAAATTCTTAAAAACAACGCTGCATGTGCAAAATTCTGTCTGTTTACTTTTTTTCTAATAAACTAGTCCTTATTTACATTTTTACTCATTAAGAAAATGAGCATAGTTAAAAACTGCTGAGGGGTTTAGACGGGGGAGGGGGACAGGTAATAAGATTAATCCTTTCATGCAATACAATGAACAGTAGGGCTGCAACTATTGATTATTTTAGTAATCAAATATTCTATTGATTATTCAATCAATTAATCAAGTAACTGGATAAGAAATACGAACAGTTCATCTTTATTTAACTTCCGTGCTGCAGTTTTTCGCTGTGTGAAACAAACAGCGGTGGGTGGAGCAGCTACAAAGTTCTCTTTTCTTCACATTGACACTTTCTGATCAGGTGCTTGATGAAGGACCTCCAGCTGTTTCCCGGTAAAGGTTTAAATGGTGGTTATTGGAGCAAGAGTTGCTGCTTTGGACGCTAGAAAAACGTTTCCTTTCACTCCACCTGAGCTCACCGTCTCGGGAGGCTCCGCCTCTTTGCGCTTGTGCACGTGTGCAGATAGACAGCACGTAAAACAGCTGCTGCTGTTGTGTTATCGGCGTTTTTGTTGAAAAACTGGGGGCAGCATGAGGTTGTAATGCTTTGTATTCACGCGCACCCTCCGAAATATGTTTCTATTGTAGGTCTATTTTCAGTTGCTAATCAGGGATTAAAACATGAAATATTTGGACAGAGCCCCTCAGTAGTAAGAGCAAATTGTGGTTATGGCGATCCGTTACCGTATCAGCCAGGTGAACACACACACACACACACACACACACACACACACACACACACACACACACACACACACACACACACACACACACACACACACAGGTGTAGAGAGCAGTGGAGATGTGGACAAACGTGCTGCTAAAGTGGATGAAATGCTCCGCTTACACGGTGACACCTGAACGCTGCAGAGTATAAAGAAGCCTTGAAGCAACAAATTTTAGTATATTTTATAATCACGTGAAGTAAATAGATAAAAGTTGTATATCTATTGTATATGCATTGTATATGCGTTTTGTTGTTATAGTTGAAATGCAGCTAACACAGTAGATGTTTGCACATCATCCAACACAGCTACCTATTGGCCAGTCATGGGAAGCTGTTTTGAATGTAAATAAAAGGATGAGGATTAGTCAATACTAGCAATAGTGACAGTTATTTTCTTTGATTGGTTTCTTAAATACATATTTCTCTGGTTCAAAAGTCAAACACATGGTGTCCAGCTGACATGTTTGCATCTCCATGAAAAATAGGTTCATAAGCAAAGTTTCCAAAAGATTTTCATGCCTACAAAGGAATAAAAATCTTGACTGAGGTTCTAGTAATTCACGCATGAAAGGGTTAATATTTTCCAAACGTCACTGCCAGCAAGTTCAAGGAAAGTACTGCATGACTTGTTCTAAGATCTTATGAGAAGTCTCAACAGCAATAAGCACATTGCAACAGCGATGGAGACAAAACACGGGAAAAGAAAGATGCTTTTTAAAGCCTTTCAGAACTATAAATTCAAGTTTCCAAAGCACACTCTTCTTTTCTTTATTCACTTTGTTCTGACTTACAGGAAGAGACACACCTCTCACAATAACAAGCCCTGACACAGCTAAAGGTTTCTGACACAGCTAAAGGTTTGAGGCCACAGCTGCAGCATTTCCAGTAGCATTCAGTCAAATATACCAGTAAACCGAGGGCACAATTGGTCAAAAAATTTTGTTCTGGTTGCAGTTTTCTTTTCACAAGTTTCTCTAGCTGATACAGGCATTTAGGTACTTTCCTCTTCGCCCAACGAACAGCTGATTCGGGCCACTAACCAGCAAGGTGCTCCACCCAAGCACTTTGTGCACAAGTGTCTTTAATAGTTCACTAGCCTCAAATAAAGAGAATTGAGCTTTTTCATACTGTAAAATCAGCTTGTCAAGAGTAATTATCTACATTAACATCCTATATAATGATACACGTTTTCTTTAAAACGCTGCCTTATTTTCTTGTAATCTGCCTAATTTTTTAAATAAAGGTTGTCCTGCTGGACACCCTTCTTGGGATCCGCTGTTTGCTCTTATAAATTGCAACTCAGAATTAGAGGTAATGTTAACTGGGTCCTGTTGGGTGTTTTTTTTATATGAGTTATTGGAAGATGAGGCATCATGCATGAACTGAGATGAGTTTTACATGAGCTTTCTCTATACCCCATGTATCCATATTCAAATCAGGGAGCTAAGCAAATTCTCTCTTGGTGTGCAGCTCAGGCAGGGGTGTCCCTTGTCACCGGGTTTGCTTTGACCATTTGCCAAGATTCTCTGCTCAGTCAGAGCCAAAATGGTGACTTAAGAGCTGAATCTGTTCTTTTCTGCTTTTATTATTGTATTAGTTTCACTGAACTTTGACCTCCACCAAAAGTCTCAGAGTCAAAACCACATATAAATGGTAAAAGCACTGGCACTTATGTTGTGCTTTTCTACTCTAACTTTTTTACTATAAGCCACATCACACACACTCTGATGGATGCACTGAAGACCAATTTGGGGTTCAATATTTTGGCCAAGGGCAGTTGGAGCCTGGCATCAACCAACTGACCGTCTTCAGGTTTCAGAATTCATCACAGTACAGAAACATTAGTGAAGTTAATAAATGATCTTCTTATGGCCTCTGACAGTGGACTCATCTCTGTGCTTGTCTTCTTGGATCTCAGTGCAGCTTTTGATAATGTTGACCATAACATTTTATTACAGAGATTAGAGCATGCCATATCTAAGGTAATGTGCTGCAGTGGTCTGAATCATATTTATCTAATAGACTCGTTTGTTCGTGTAAATGGGGAGTCTTTTTCACACAGTAAGGTTACAGTAATTATGGAGTTCCACAAGGTTCTGTGCTTGGACCAATTTTATTTACACTATATATGCTTCCATTAGGCAGTATTAGAAAGCACTGCATACATTTACATTGCTATGCAGATGATACCCAGTTTTATCTATCCATGAAGTCAGATCACCTTTCAGGTCCCTCTTCTGTGGAACCAGATTTCTTCCTGTTAAAAGGGAGTTTCTCCTTCCCACTGTCACCAAGTGCTTGCTCATACTGGGTCGTTTTGACTGTTGGGTTTTCACTGCACCTTGAGGCTGTTTCTTGTGATTGGGCGCTATATTAATAAATTTAACTGAATTTAATTGAATTGTCTAACTGACATCATCTAACTGTTGCCAAAACAAGCCATGTTTGATATGCTGCATTTACTGTATTTTTTGAGAAACAACCCCAAAAGTGGGAGGGAACATGAAAACTTCACAGAAAGACTCCACCTTCCTGCTATCCAAGCTAAAAATATCACATATTAGCAGAAATCAATCTATTTGAATTCTGAAGACTACATTGTGTTATATTTAGTATAAGCCTGACTTTAAAATACATCCTCTGATATAAAAATGACATGATTTAAATACAAGGAAACATTGCTATGTGACATCTCCATTCTTTCAGCCATTTTGCTATATGACCAAACTTGCTTGAAGTCTCTGAACTGCACAAACAATTCTGTCAAATGCTGATCAGTTGTAAACTGGATAAGATATGATGCTGGAGTCAAACACTATGAGGTGAAAGGTTCTCTCTTGGACATTGTAAGTCATTGACATTACTATCACATAATGACTTTTCTGGTTAGAGTGTTCAGTTACACCCATTGGTACTGTATAGCCTCACCACTGAAGATGCAGTTTCCCAAAAATTGTCATTAAGAGTAGTATGAGCCCGCAAATTCAGACTCTCTTGCCAAAAGTATTCACTCATCCATCCAAATCACAAAATTCAGGTATTCCAATTACAGGTGTATAAAACCAATCACCTAGGCATGTAAACTGTTCCTTCAAGCATTTTTGAAAGAATGGGTCGCTTAAGTGGAAGAAATTGCTTCAGCATACCAAAACATTTTGGACAATTTCATGTTCTCAACTTTGTGAGAACAGTTTGGGGATGACAACTTCCTGTTCCAACATGACTGCAACCAGTGCACAAAGCTGGTCCATAAAGACATGGATGACTGAGTTTGGTGTGGAAGAACTTGATCGGCTCGTACCTCAACTCAACAGAACACCTTTGGGATGAACTAGAGCAGGGACTGAGAACCAGGCCTTCTCATCAAAGAGCAGTGTTTGATCTCACAAAAATCCTACTAAAGATATACCTAAACCTTGTGGAAAGGTTTCCCAGAAGA
>VOQJ01018422.1:26503-52701 GCA_015052665.1 Apistogramma diplotaenia | reverse complement strand
CAAAACAAAAGGAAAACTGGAAAAACCAAATGAAGAGCGCAGGTCGGTTCTTGACTTATGAGAAACCAACAGCAAGTGCATTGCCAGCTGTGTCCTGGTTTGCTTTCAGTTGTCTTTTTCAGGGCAGCGCTTCAAAGTCTGCCTCCCTATTCAAATCACAGACAAAGACCAGCCCTGAAAAAGCTTTAGTGAATCGTAGCTTAAATAAAAGCTCTTGATATTCCTGTTTAACCATCCACAGCTCAAATAACCTTCAAACAAGCACCTGGAAACACAGTCACAGTGGTTCCATTTTACACACACCCTCATGCACACATGAGTTAGTACACAGTGTTCCCAGAAAAATTTCATTCCCTTTACTCTCTGGAGTGACGCCAGCCTGTTTCCTAATCGTCATTCTTTCCATTCCTAACTTTGCAGCACTTTGTGTTAATGTTTCGCAGCTGACTTAGAATTTAAAAATGTTAAACTGCAACAGGAAAAGCGCACGGCGCAATAACACTCCCTGTTTTTGAATGAAAAGATGAAAGAGAAGGAATGAAAGGGTGAGCTGAAAGACATGTTTTACAGATATACGATTCTGCCAAAGACAAGCCTGTTCTTGTGAGCTGGCGTTCCGGTGAGTAAATTTGCTTTAGGAGGAAGCAAACAAACAGAAAAAAAATCCGTAGAGGCAGACTCAACAGAGGACAGCCTGATAAAAGGCTGAAATGCTGTCCAGGACTTCCTGCTTATAGGTGACATAAAAGAGAATGTGTAGAATAACAATTTCAGCACTTAAACGTCGTCTACAATTTTGCTGTTGAGTAGTTCAAAAGTCTGGAAACGGGAAGCAAAATATTCTACAGAAATATGCACAATCAACAATAATAGGAAGTTCCATTCATTCATCTGTTGCAGAGATTCGTGAGGACGGAGCATGAACGGGAACAAGGAAGACGCTGAAATCCAGTTTAGCTTGTGGTTAGGCAAAGAACCTGAAGTCATCAGAAAAAGCAGAGGAACAGAGATTGGAAGCATCATAACTTTCTGTGTAATCTGGGTCTAAAATCAGTGATTTGGGTGAAAAAGTCCAGATAAAGTTCAAGAGCACCAGCATCAGGCAGTCTTAACTGGATCACTGGATTACAATAGACAGTGGTGAAGAATGTTTGTGCGTTAAGGTGGGTGTAGTTGACAAACATGCCATTCATTCATCTCAGTCTGCAAAACTGTTGCAGTTTCTGTTAGGATGGGCTTCTGCTCAGATCGAAATTGACATTAGTTCAATTCATTTAAAAGTTCTTGCAGTCCAAAATTTCAAAAGAAGGGAAAAACATTTTTACTATTCGTAAAGCAAAGAAACTGGCGAGAAAAAACCCCGTCACGTTCAGCAAAGCAAAGCACGTTTGAATTATCTCTTAATCTGTACAGAAACCATATCTTGCTCTTCAGGCCTGCAGTTCCCAGGCTGCTCATTCACCGGTTTCTCCCCACATGCGTTATTATTAGCAGATTAACTCTCGTGGAGACTCTGAATGAGGTTCAAGATCTTGTGAGGTCTTCACATTATGGTACTCAGTGCCTTGAGAGGACTTTAGCTTTATGTGAATGAAATGCATTTATACGGTCACTGCTGGAAATAGCTAAAATAATTTTAGGGAAGTTCTGGCGTACAGGATACAGTTTGCAGGACACGAGACACTAGATCACTGTGAATGCCTGCTTTGTTCTCACATGGCCTTGATTGTGCATTATGCATACTTTGTACTAGGCTCCACTCCAGCACTGCAGTGCATGGGTCAAATTTAATCTAGTAATTTTTTTTATTTTGTTTACAATTTTCATATGTAATGTAGGCAGAGTTTGCACAAATGTTTTTGCCTCTACTGACACGTGCACTTTTTTATTCTCAGGAATTCTAGTCATGAGGCTTGCGAGTGCTGCAGGACATTACGATCAGACGCTGTGTTTGCTACGGTGAAACTAAAACGAAACTTTTCAAAGTATACTTTCCAAATGTGCCGTCTCCCATATTAAAAAGATTGATTTGTTGTGGATTTGGATAGAATATCTTGTAAACAGCTGCTCTTATCACCAAAGGCAAGGACTGAAACTTGTGTAGGAGCGCAAAATGAAACTCTTGGAACGTGGGCGTGACGCTAAAGAATGCGAGTGCGCTCACATTTGGTAAACAGATGTATCTCCCCGGTCCACAGACTCCTGTGTCAGGACCTTTAATTAAGTTAGATATGTGAGTGGGATGTAAAAGTCTGCCAGTATCTCACTCAAAATACTGAAAGTGCCAGATTATGTAAAAAAATAAAAATAAGTGAAGACTTTTTCTGCGTGGGCTGATAAACCATAAAAAAACATGTCTTTCTGGGTATGACATGAAACCATGACAAAGAAAAGACTATCTCATGAAAACATACCTCAGGTAGACAAAATCTATTCAGGCAGGCAGGTAAAGGTTTTAAACTGGTTGTATCACTTGGGGCTCGGGATACATGCAGCCTTTGAAGCCACAAAAACAAAAAGGAACACCCCAGGCTTCAGGATGTTCTTCCAGAAAAAAAGATGATATTTCTGCACCTTTGTTGGTTAAGTGCAAGAAAACAGTTGCTTTTCCGTAATTTTGGTAACAAATTCCCGGTGTCTTGGCAGATTACAGCCATTTGCTCCACATTTAAGTATGTTTCATGATGTTTTTTTAAGAGATTGGCTGTGTTTCTGTTCCTTTTATTGCAAGGAGTATCACATAACTCCGAAACAGAAAGCATGATACTTTTCAGACGAGGAGGAGTGCAAATTGAAACTTACACAGGCAAACAACACTGTTCCTGTCTTTCTGAAAGCCGAGGAGCCTCTTCAAGGTCCACTGAAGGGCTCTTTGCATTCCTTTGCACTCAGCTCTTGCTTTTCTGGATCAAAAAAGGGAACGTCTGGGTTCCCTCACCAAGGCTAAAAATGCCTGGGATCACTGAACGAAAGCAACGCAGTTCACGTGCACGTCAGGGAGTCTGCATGTGACCACATTAGCTAGTCAGGGTCCATTTCCAGGGCACACAGACCTGTGGATAGTCAGCATACCTGTATGACCAGCCAACTTTCTGCAGAGTCACGATTGCAACAAGCTCCGAGTTGTCCACAAATACACATCACAAAGGAAAAAAAAACAAAGATGAAAAGTACAACAAGCTATCACGTTTGTTAGCACGAAAAAAATGAAACTACTTTAGCAGATATTTGGTCATAGACTAAAGTACTGTACAAAAGAAAATTTTGACATATGATTCAAATTTGCATTTGAGATTTCACGTTTATAAAACCAAATATCTTCATCTTGGCACTACAAGATGAGGGATCACAAAATTAAGATGCATTATCTGCAAATAATAGGGCATAAAGTATAACATTACATGCATGTGATGTATTTTCACTGTGTAACCGCACGTGGGGACACAAGTTCTCAAGGGCCTTTCTCCGTGACCTTGACTGGATCACGTGCCGTCATTGGCCTGAGAACACTATTTCTGTTGATAATTATTGCATTGAACCATGTCTTCACATGGGACTACACACTTCTCCCTGTCTCACGCTCCTCATGTTTCACTGCCAGAACATGATCCAGTGTCAGTTAACACAGACGTGGACAAAGTTGTTGGTAAGGAAAGAAAACCCACAAAGGTCACTGAAATAACTTGAAACTGACAAAAACAATCATAATAAATAAAAACATTAACTGAAAATAAACTAATGAAAATCAGACGGGGCTTTTGAATTGTGCTTTAACAGAATTAGTTTAAAAACAAACTAATGGAACCCTTAACTTAATATTCTCTGCAGTCGATGAGACTTCTGCACGTGTTGACAGGTATTTTGGCCCACTCTCCATGAACAAACTGCTCCAGGGGTCTCACATCTGAACGGTGCCTTCTCCAGACTGCACATCTGGAAAGGTCCTTTCACCTTTTAAAATAAGCACACTGGCTGATTACAAGGTATAAGACACCTGTGGTGCTTATTACAGGACACCTTACTATAACATGTCCCTATGGTCAGCTTATCTTTAATCTTTTCTAGGGGTGCCATCATTTTTTGTCCACGCCGATTTCTGATTTTTTCAATAAATTTCTATACATTAATATTTTTGTCAGTCTCAAGTTATTTCAGTGACCACTGTGGATTTTCATTTACCATAAGGGTACCAACATTTTTGTTCCCCGTCTGTATTTTCGCCCCAAGTCTTAAAATAAGGCTAACTGTAATGTTTTACTTGGGGCTTTCCAATCTGCTTAATACATCCACGAACACAGAAGTCGAAATAGAAAGTAGTTTCCTTCCCCTTTCATTCTGTCCAATCAGTCAATCGATGACCAAAGGCTTCCCAAAAAAAGTTACAGAACGAAAATACATGAGCTCATACGGAGATTGTATCATTATGTTAGCCCTATGTGGGTACAGTGTTATAACTGTCTTATTAAGAGCCTTTGGCTCACACAAGCTGTATGTCAGCTGCAATGGCCTCAAATCCTGACAGATTATCAAAGTAAAAGACAAAAACACAATGGTGCAACTATCGAGGTTTTGCAAGGTTAAGTACAGCATAAAGAAACACAAAATGCTGCACTCGCAACATAATACCGTGCATTTTCCAAGGCCGTTTCCATTCCCAAACGATAATCCGTTGGCCTCAAACTACAGGGACAATTCAAGGTCAAACCCACTCAGAGAAACATGTTAGGCTCACAGAGGTCACACTACGAATTTATCAGAGGTATCTGCTTCCAGTCAGCAGATACGGGATAACTGTACACAGCTTAATGACATGTCTGACAAGAATGAAACAGTCAGGGTGTGAACTGGGTGTTTCTGTGTTTTTCTCATTAAGAAACATATTAAGTAGCTTGGTTGAATGGAGGAATGAGATCACTATATAGTGATTGGGGGGGCTCGTGGAGAAGAATAAGGTCTGTTAGCTCACATGCAGAGATGAGTAGGAGGATGTTGTTTATAGCCTATTTCCAACAAGTGGTTTCTACTACAGTAAATGTATTTGGTTTCCTTTGTTGTGAGTAAGACCCTCTAGGCTTACGAACTCCCTTTTGTTAGTAAAAAACTATAACTCAAGTTTGTCTATTCTGTTTAAAAACGTATCCTTGTACAATGTGTGCCTTATTGGTCACTTGGACAAGTAGGTTATTATGATCTACACTCAGGCCACATCATTAGGTAGCCCTTTTGGGGTGCTTGTAACTGGAAGACTAATCAGTCAATCATCATTTAGGCACGTAGCCTTAGTCAAGAAGACCTGGTGAAGTTCAAACCGAGCATCAGAATGGGGAAAAAAGGTGAGTGGGATTTTCCCACAGAAGCATCTCTCGTGAGCAGCAGTTCTCTGGGCAAAAAGAATGCCTCGTAGATGCCAGAGAAATGCCAGATTGCTGCGGGCTTACAGGAAGGTAACAGTAACTCAAATAACCACTGGTTAAAACCAAAGTATGCAGAAGAACAACTCTGAACACACAACCCATTGACTACTAAAGTAGATGGGCTCCAGCAGCACAAGGCCACACTGGGGTGCAGCTCCCGTCAGCTAACAAGAAACTGAGGCTACAATTTCATATTTCATAATAGGACAATAGAAGATATTTTCTTTGGGCACTTTAGTACCAGTTGAGCATCGTTTACACACCACAGGCTACCTTTGTATTTTTGTCACTTTATGACCACAGCCTACACAAATTCTGATGGGTGCTTTTAGCAGAATAACGCACCATGTCTCAAAGCTCAAATTACATCAAACTGGTTTTTTGAACATGACAATTAATTGACTGTACTCAAATGGCTCCACAGTCACCAAATCTCGATCCACTAGAGCACCTTTGGAATGTGGTGGAACAGGAGATTTGTTCACAGATGTGCAGCCGACAGATCTGCAGCACCTGCCTAAACTCTGAAGAACACTTCCAGTACCTTGCTGAATCTATACTATAAAGAACTGGGGCAGTTATTACCACAAAAAGGGGTCAAGCCTAGGTCCAGCAGTCTCAGTTGGCCTTTAGGGAAGATGTTGGGATTGATGGCATGATTTGCCAAACACTGTATTTTAACATTTTACTTTACATTTCAGTCTAATAGTAAATTTAATTGTTGCATGAACATTCCATAGCATTACTAGTCGAACCAAAGGGGGGGCCTGTTTATTTCCCTTTTTAAATTTAGCACTTTGTGTGCCTCATTCAAAGCAAACATACATTATCTGTGGTGCAATTCTGTTGTTCATATTCCAGGGTGCAGTTTTCAAGATTGTAGGTTGTCAGTTTAAATGTACGCCTGTTCATTTAAGCCAGCTCAACCCATTGTTGAAAAAGGCAAATACAGAACGGCAAACAACAGCTTCTGCACAAACGCTATGATCAGATGACATACAGTATAGCCCATGGCAAACACATACCCAATATCACCTGACAGTTCAGTGCTTTCTTCATTACTCTTCATTGGGAACACAGTAAAACCAATCATGATCAGGTCTTGAAGTGTTTTTTTCAGAAGTGTGTGTTTTGCTCTGAGATAAGATATAGAGATATGTAGACTGTGGTTACACCAAAGTCCGCTGCAAAGTTTGGACTGCCCTTGTTCTAACTTGATAAATATAATCAGTTCTTCATTCAGAGCTAGGCTTCACTGCAGTCTTAAGGTGCGCTTGTGTTCTTCAGACAGGAAGCACATGAACTACCATCACTTTGAGTAAAAATAATATTTACAATTAATTTTCAAGATTGGGTGTTTGGCAAAAAAAAAGGATATATTTTTTGGAAAGTATATATTATAGTAAACACTTTTAGCAGCAAATTGGTGATCTTGATCAAACTGGTAAGATCTATTTTTCCATTGTTATTGTTTTACATTTGCTTGGTATCATGATCACACTGCCCACGCAGTAATTTCGTCTGATCCTACGCTCAGCCCATCTATCGGATTTACGGCTTGATAAGTTTCCGCTTCACTTAGCAAAACATCCTCATGAGAGATTTAAGCCAACACTTTCCTGGCCACATCCGGACGTTCAGGAATAATGTCAAATTTTTAATTTACTTGCACCAAATTCCAATTTATTTGCCTAGTTTGTTGCAAAAATGAGAAATTTAATTTATTGTAAAATAAATGGAATTCTGGTTACCCAGTCTTTGTTAAAGCTGAATGCATTAATCTGTGCAATTCACAGCATTGCTTTCCCCAAGAATGCAGAAACTAAAAGCCTAGAGAATCATTAACTCTTTATATTCAGTTAGAGTCCCACAATTAGACAATAAAAACATTAGATTAAGAGCATCTATTAAGATGTGTTACCGTCAGTCAGCATTTATATGATCCAATAAAGCGGCAAAATATTTATGTGTGATTTATAACTTCTTCTGCTCCTTCAAGATCATTAGATTGTAATTTTTTGATAAAAATATTTACAATTTGAGATAAAAATACTTGTATATGTGTGTATAATGTTTCTTCTCTTGACAACAAAAGTAAAAGAAAGACTAAAGTTAACTATGTGTTAGTCTCGCATAATGTCCATTTTTAAAAGTGGTTTATAAATGTACAGTTTCAATAAAATAAATAAAAGGGTCTTAAAAAGTTCTGCATTATAGTTTACACAAAATGTATCACTATATTCTTGTTACTTGTGCAGAGGCTACTTATAAGTCATTCTCGGGGAGCTCTGAAACTGGTACAAGCTACACACTGATGCCTGACACTTGTCACTGTGTGGCAAGTGTCAGGCATGTGACAAATTAAAGTTAAAGTTGAACAATTTTCCCCGGCACTTCAACGATGTTGTAAAGCATCAACCATATGCTTCTATGTCCACATACACAAAAGCACGAGTCTGCAACAGCGCAGCTAGCCACACTCTGCTGTTATGTGCAACAGCATCAGTGACGTGCAGTCAGGGGAGTCATGGAAATATAAAATTAAAAAATAAATGAAATGGTTATATTTATTCAGTGATTTGCATTTTAAAGTTCTTTTCCATTTAACTTCACCATTTTTAGATTTTTTTTCCAAAATCGCTGAATTTTCACATCTACCGTTCAAATACTAAGAAGAGACGAGTGGTGAGGCACCAGCCTGCTCAGCAAGTTACAGTAAACAGCAAACAAGTTATCAATGCTTTTCTTCAAAAGGAACGATAATGTTTTTTAAAGTTTTTTTTTTCTATGTTAGTTTGTATATGTAAAGAATGCTGATATGAAATTTTAAACAAAACACCTGAACTGTTGCCAATCAAATGGTGAATAAGCTGCTCTGTAGGTTCATATGTTTGTAAAGCTGATGTGATGACGTCAGTGCCTCACCAGCCATGACCCTCACCGCACGTCACTGAACAGCAGTTCGGGGTTACCCTAAACCAGCATTCTTCCTAATGTTGCAATTCATGACCACAACAGGAAGGAACTTGATGGACCCAGAACTAACGTCCGCCAGTCTGCTGATGAGGTACGTAAACTATGACTCCACAAGTTCACAGGCAAACACGACTTAGCAACAATGTAGCGTTGGTAAGTTGTCAAACTGGAGTAAACAATTGATTTGTTGAGGATTATCTTCAGCTGTAGATTAATACACATTTTATTAGTGATCGAGTCAAAATAAACTACAAGTATTTGCTAGTGGGAATATGACACCCATTATAACAGTGTGGCTTTCTGAAGAGTTTAAACTCCTTAAAATTCATTCAAAATTTTTTATATATATATATCATTTTTTTGTATGGTCAGATTATTGTTAGTTATTATTGTTTGTTTTGTAATAACTGGAAAAATATCCTCAGCCCAGTTCTGATATTAGAAGGACCTTCAAACAGCACACTTAGGTGTTTACAAACACGTCTGATCTGCTAAATCTCTTTTCTGTTTGAACTTTGATTGAATTCTCCTATCGTAGGATTTGGAGAGTAAAACACTGGATTAAGGCACTCGCTGAACTCACAAAAAAACACAAACATTTAGAATTTTTTAATCCATTTTATAAGCATTGGTAGCAGAATTTAAGTGGATTATCTTTTCAAATGTCTTCCATAACACAACGAGCAACCTTTTCTTTTTCTCAGAGAAATGACAGCCTACCAACACAGGATCAACACTTTACCCAAGCAGCTTTTTCTAGTAACGTGAAGGCGACAGACTTGAGCTGGCAGACCTCTCTTTTTGTCTTTGATTATCAGCTGAGCTTGTATTTTGTCTGTGCAGTAATCCCTCATATCGTCATGTATGGGGGAGGATAAAAGACTTTAGCCCTGACCCAAATTCACAGAAAGACCTTGAGACAAAACAATGGCGCAGCCTATAGCAAAAGCCCCTAATTATGGTTTTTGTAGGTGTGCAGGTATTCTCTGTGGCATGTAACCGGGGAACTACGCACCGAAAACAATAATTTAATTTTCTTTGTAAATCATTTATCAGTGCTTGGACTTCACCTAACAATCTGCGCTGCTTGAGGGAGTTTTTGCAGCCAAGTAAAAGATGAAAGTAAAAAATACACTCAAATGGCAGGATAAAAAGAGTAGTTCTTTAACTGATCTACTACTAAGCTACTTAACTGCCATTTTGTCCCTGAAGTGCATGACTATCAACTGCTTAAACAAGTCTTTTGAAATTAAAATATTTTGAACCACTTTGTCATTTAGTGGTTTGTTTTTGAGTGCAGCTCAGCTGGATGGGTACTCAAACTGGGAGGCCGGCAGCTGAAGGCTCTGCCTCCCATTTTACATTGAACTCTAGTGACCACAAGTAAACCTTCAGTCTGAGAACAAAGACCTCTCTTGGGATAATATAGTATTATGAGGTCTGTAAGACATGACGAGGTCTAATCATTCAAGACTCTGTATGCGAGAAGGATTTTAAATTCAATTCTGGACTTAACGGGGAGCCAAAGAGGAATTACAAGGAGTTCTTTATAATGAGTTCTACTTTTTTTTGCTCTACTTTACTACTCAGTCAAATCCACAAACCTCTTAAGTTGCACGTGTCCTTTCACTGAAACTTCAAAACATGCTGTGTTGTCTTTAAGTTAACTTACAGGTGAACTGGGAGAAATACATCTCTATTACTTGCATCTTATTTTTGAGTGACTAGCTTGAGGCTAGTCCCTCAAGGCAAGCTGGTATTATCATAACACACTCTATCCACTAAATTATCTTAGTTAAGTCTTCAAGGACAGGTTATATAATGGTTAATATAAGAACCAGGTTTTCTTGTCTTTTGTCCTGTTTCTCTCCCCTCAGCCCCTTCCTGATTTTTCCTGTTAAAATGGAGTTTTTCCTTCCCACTGTCGCCAAGTGCTTGCTCATAGTGGGTTGTTTTGAATGTTGGGTTTTCTCAGTAATTATTGTAGGGTCTTTAATATAAAGCGCCTCGAGGCAAATGTTTGTTGTGATTTAGTGCTGTATAAATAAAACTGAATTGAATTTAAAAATGTGTAGACTTGTGTTTATTATACTAGCAGACATACTGTATGTCTAATGTTGCAAAGCAAAAACAAACCATAACATGCAACAGGCCATATACTCTACCTGCATATATCTCAGCCTGTCTCCATGGGTCAGGTGAAATGCAAATGTTATTGTTAGGTAATGCAAAAGTCAGAGTGGAATCTTTAGAAGGGACTGCACTGAATTCATTCAAGCAGCAGAATATGAAGAACGGCATTAAAACAATGCAGATGAAGACAAATACATCAAACAAGTGAAACTTAGTCAACTTTTCCAATCATGGGTTGGATCAAAGAAAACCAACCAAAGGTGTGAGCGTGCCTTGTCTAAAATAGGTGTAATTTTCCATGTTTACTGTCTCTAATGCAGAGTATTGGACAACACCTACTTTTTTTTTCTATGAGAGGTCACACAGCAGGCGTCAAAAATAAGTGATACCTAACAGAGTTTTTCCAAATCTTGTGAGTTGTGATTTTGATGTGTGATTTTGTCTGGTTAAAAAAACAAACAAACAAAAAACAAAAACAAAAAGAGTTGATTACTTTTTAACATTGTTAAAGCACTTAAATGTAAAGACAGGAGGAGGTGAACAAGAACAAACATGTTAAAGATCATATGCTAATAAGGGTTTATAAATTAAAAGTTAAACATGTAAGACATTCCTATGTAGGCAGCTTGTGTGAATATTTTATCAGGCCTTGTTGGGTTTTCTGATAGTTGAGCGTTATTTTTGATTTTTCCTTCCATTTATTCAATTCACGGTCACAGTTGTGCTGGAGCCATTGGGCAAAAAGCATGGCACACCCTGGACAGGTTGTCAGCCTGTTGCAGGGCTAATGCAGAAAGACAACCATTCACACACACATTCAGTTTTGAATTACCAGTTAACTAACGTGCATGTATTTGGATTGTGGGAGGAAGCCAGAATACCCGGAGAGGACATTTAAACTCAAAAGCTCAACCAAACTAACAGATGTGAATCCAGGACTCAGAACCCAGGACCTGTTTACTGGGAGGTGACAATGCCGACTCCCCACAAAAAGGTTATTTAGCAGTTGTAAACATTTGCTTACATGGTAGGTTGTGCCTACTGTTGCATGCAGCTTTTTTGCCCAAGCCCTCTGTCCAGACTCCCCTGTTGTGCCATATGATTGGGACAACTGAATGAAGGATGGTGGCTTAGCTCATGACATTAATAAAGTATGACTCATCATGTTTGTCCCCTGCAGCAGTAATATTTGCAAGTCCAACTAAAACTCTGGGTTTGCTTGGGTAGGAAGTTTTGATCTCAGCCACTGGAGATGCACCGAAGTGATTCATGCCCAAAGGGTCTGTGTCGCATCTTTTTGCTGACTAAGTGCTGATCACAGCCTCAGATGAGACAAGGGGATGTAGAATGATCCTGACGACAGCAAAAACACGAGTTTAAACACACTCATTCTTTCAGCAAGAAAAATCATGTGACGCAAAGATGCATGATCCCATGTTTGCAGCGCCAAAATGGTAAGTCATATGAATTCTGTTCATAAACATAACTATCAACAGATGACTATCAACAGCACGCTAACAAAAAACACAACAACCTCCATTCAGCTCGGATCAATGGGTTTGAAACTAAACTCCGCAGGTTTCTGTGTGGAATGTTAAAGACCGCAGACATGTGACTTTCCAGCAGGAGGTGAAGACACGCGGAGTAGGGGGCCAACAAGCTGTAACCGACACTTGACCATTTGACCTCCACCCACATGATGATTTAACCAGTTATAAGAGCATCGCACCTTGGAGCATTCAGACTAAACAAGCCCAGGCCTGTCACAGTTTGTCCCCAAAATACCAGAAGTCAATGGAAAGAGACGCTAAGCAGCTAAGTCACGATGCTTCTGAGAATGCAGAGCAAAAGCAACTTCTGCCACAGGTCACAAGAGTTTAGTGGCTAAGAAGGAAGCCAATGATGTCATTCTCAGAGATATGTCACTTATTATTGTTCCCTAACAACTATATCTTCAACACAAACATGGAAATACTAAAACAACATCTAAAACTTTTTAAAATCTTTATAGGAGAAGGGGCACTGTGTAGTCTGTACTTAGTGTCTTTACTTTCATTACTTCCAGCACTGGACAAATTCTTACAATCGCTCTGCTGTTTATTCAGACATCTTTAAGATTAGCTTTTAGTTTTATTCTGACTTTGAACTTGAATGTTTGAATGGACGTACAGCTGCAAATGGTTGCTAATTATGGTTCTCTGGCAGAAATTCGATTGTAATAGTATAGATCATTGTATTTCCTTACCAAGACAGGATTCCCAACCAGACAATATCAGCAACCTCTAGTTGAACGGCTATGCTGATTTCACATGGTACACATGCACTAAATAAAGTTGTGTTTAGTTTTATTACCATAAATAGAAATATCATTCCACCATTTTACTAGTTGTGCTGACATCAGCTAAGGTATTCTAATTTATTCAAAAGCACTTCCTGCTAGCTTGCTAGCAAAATTCCCGTTTGTTTCTTCCTGCACAAAACTCGCATCAGACATGAGGACTATACAGGAAAAGCATGCCTTTGGTTTTACTTGCCCTCTCAACATAATTTAAAAACTGGAACATAGTTTGAAGCCTGCACTTCCGGCTCAAGTTGAAACGGAGCATTCCGATGCTACGTCATCTCAAATCAGTGACGTCATTTTGATGTGGCAGCATCTGTCAACCTCGGAGGGTTAAAAAAATCAAGTTATTACAGAAATTCAGTGGTAACCTATTTCTCAACTGTGTATTTGCACACTGAATTGCCTAACTTTATTACAAACCCTTAAAATGCTCACTTAAGCATAGACGGCCCGCCGTCGGACGTTTAAGAGAACAGTGCTTATGGTACAGAAGAATACACTGTAAAAAAGAAATGTAAAATTTTTTTGTGTGTGTGTGTGTGTGTGTAAAGTCTTGTCTTTCCAAAAATATACAGCATAACAACATTTAACACACACAGGATCTTAGAAAAGCTTTTTGACATCCCAGCCCGAACAGAATCAGAAAATAACAGGCATATGAGGCATCAATCTCTTCGTAACATTCTTGGGAATCAAACAAAACCAGCCATAAACTCCAAAGGTCCAAAAATATCAAACAGTGTTCACCGAATCTGTCAAAAACCATATGCGCTTATGCTACTTGCGCGAATAGAAACACGTCCAAAACCGTAACCCGTCCACTAAACACCACGCACCTAGTGTTGTTTGTTAGCTCAAATTGTCCTCTTTCCAAAAATATACAGCATAGCAACATTTTACACACACAGCGGATTAGGAAAATGTGTTGGGGTTCGCATCTTTTCTTGACCTTCAGCTACCGATCTGGGGTCCATTTGAGACGTACACGTTACACGCGAAGTTTAAGGCTGATTTTATCATAATTATGGCTTTTTCACAGTTTGATCTAATAACATTACAGAAGGATACAGAAAACAAAAATAGCCGAAATGACATATAGGTCCATACATAAAGAATTTGCAAGTATTCACCACTGTACCCTTTCTCCAAATAAGTTACTGTACGAAAATGTCACTGTTTAAATGGGGCATAACTTGAACAGCTTCTACCCAAACATTTCGAGAATTGCTCGAAAATCGCCGGATGCTTAAAGGGTTTAAAGCCACATTTGCACATGAAGTACACAAACTGACAAACTCTGCCTGCTTTTACACAACTAAAGGATTGCTTTTGTTGCCCTTGTGCTCATTTAAGTCTATGCAAAGTCAATTCAGAGTAGAGTTTTTGGAATATAACAAGTATGAGGCCGAACAGAAACAAGGAATGAACAGACACACTCCCATGGAAAGGCTTGATAAACAGTTGAGTGACAAGTACGCACACTGCTGAGGCTTGGTATTTATTCTTAGACTAAATGTTCTGCTATTTCCTTCCTGCTGGTAACAATATGGGAATTTTGCTGGGAACATCCCACCCCTTTCAGACAGAATGTGACTCTTATTACCAAACTGTTCTGTTCTAAAACAAAACATTCGAGCTTCCAGTGACCTCATACAGGGTCAATAGAGTACACCATGTGCTGAGAAAAAGCTTAGCATTAGAACAGTTTCTGCTTATGTAAAGAAAGGACATGCTGCTGTCTCAGAGCAGGCAATGATAAGCAATTATAGATATCTTATTTTTTAAGGATTGTTTACTTAGCCTTAAAGATGGAATATCTGTTCTATTGGGAAACAGAAATGTCTTCTGGCGCAAGAAGAAAGAATAAAGCCTGCAGAGGTTAAAAAAGTAAATAAAGTAAATTAGATGTTCAAGGCTGTTTTCAAAAAAGTTCTAAATACAGAATGCAGATTTCATTTAAATGGTAAATGAAATCACTATAAAGAAAACGCTTCAGATACTGTCACTAAGAAATGTTACTATTTGGAAAGTCCATGCTAATTTGGAGTTTGTCCCGTACAAAAAGTTGGGTCAGGTGGCAACAAAAGCCTTTGCATAATACCAAAAGCCAAACTGGAAATGCAAACAACTAATCAGGTTATTGGCAACAGGTGGGTAACACAATTGGCTATTAGAAACACAACACTACAAAGAAGATCCGTTTTTCAAAGTTGAAGTCAGGTAGCATTTCACCGGTGTGAACTTACAAAGAATTATAATAATAATGACCCTGCTATTATTGATTCAAAATTTCTTTTAAAAAAGTACAAAAATGTCTGATTCTTCTAAACAAAACATGAAAAAGAGGGGTGGATCAAGACTTTTGCACAGTACTGTATATAATAATAATAATTATTATTATAATTATAATATATAATATACAGTACTGTGCAAAAGTCTTGATCCACCCCTCTTTTTCATGTTTTGTTTAGAAGAATCAGACATTTTTGTACTTTTTTTAAAGTGGTCTTGAGCAACAGTTCTCCAAGATTTCTGAATGTCTTTCAAAGTTTGTCTTTGGACATTGAAAGTGAGAAAAAAAACAGCCAAAGGACTGTTATTTTGTTTAATAAGCTACTTAAGTTCAAGTATAAAAAGGCAAGTAACTTAAGGGATGAACCAATGCTGTGTCTCCACATAACAGGAAATTTAGTAAATTGGTTGTTTACACAAGACCAGGACACTGACATCATCACAATTAAGACAAGAATACCCACTCACAAGCAAGAGAGATGACAAGAAATGAAGAGCAAAGGGAAAAGACAAACAAAGAAAGATACAGAGACAGGAAGTGGACAGGAAGAGAGAAGCAGGAAGACCTGAAAATCCCAACTATGCCCACTTGCCTTTGACCCCTCTGAATTTGCATAAAGTGCCGTCCCCTGAAACCTAACCCCGACCAATCACCTTTGGGCTCGTTTCTAATTTCTTTCTCACATGCTAAAGGAACACACATCACATCACCAGAGCACCCCATGGTTTACAACAGCTCTGGCAGATGTCATAATGATGGATCTTCTTCCAACTAAAACCTCTGCTATGAAAACAGTCTTTGGATAATTCCCACTTAGCTAAAGTTTAAACCCACACTAATTCATATTATACAAACACAAGTGGGTCTGCAGAACTCAATTTCAGGGGCCCACTGTCATAAAGTGACCTGAACTACAACATGAAGGGAAATAATGTCATGTGAACCAAAGATGTACCTGACTTCCACCAAGGCCTTGGGCGACATGAAAGTAAATACATCAGGCCTCAGCTCCATCCTACTAATCTAAAGCATAGTGTTCATTAATCCAAAGTGTGTGACTGATGTAACTGTCAATAAATGAAATAAAAAAATAGCAGTAAATACCAATACCAAAGTGATAAAAATTCCCAACAATTGGCCTCCACACAGTCCAGACTTCAACATTATTGAAACAGTGTGGGATCATCTTGAGAGAACGGAACAAATTCAGCCAACATCCAAAGAAGAGTGCTGGAACATCCCCCCCAAAAAGCCTGGAGAACTATTCCTGAAGACTACTTAAAGAAATTACAAGAAAGCAAGATTAAAAGAATTCAAGCTATGCTGAAGAAAGTTGGAGTTGGAGTTGTGCAAATTTTGCTTTTGCCTTATATACTGTATTTCCATGTATGTTCGCACACTTAAAAACAAACGACTCCACCCATTTTACATTTACCGTTCAAATTATTAAAAATGTTAAGGAATGTCTGGTTCCAGCTTCTCCACTGTAACAACCATGGACATTTTTCACAATGTTGTGATGTTTATGGATCAAATCTAATCGATAATTATCTCATTAGTTGCAGACCTTTGCTTGAAACTGTTGACGCTAGCTGTACAATATAACTATCATAAATAAAACAACTACCAATAACAACCCCACAAAGAGTAGGGAGCATTTGTTGCTAGGCAGTATCCTGAATCCTAAACTTGTCTTGCTACTCAGTGCCTTATTTTCCTGTAATTTGCACGTCTTTGCATACTGGATGATGGAAAAACGCATTTATATCACAAACCATATGCCCATATCAAGATTACAGAGAAGCTAGGTGGGGAACCAAAACTGATGCTAAAGTGACATGGTCTGCCAAAGAATATAAAATGCATAAATTTCAACTAATGCAATCACTAAGAGCAACCAAGAACATATGTTTTAAAAGGGATTTAAAAAAAAACACAAACAAAAACATGATTTAAATACAGATGTCAAAAGAAAAACTTTTCTGCAACTGCAGTAAAAGCTGGTAAGAGTCCAGCCAGCACGTCACGCCTGCCAACAGGGATAAGTCCATAAATACTGCACTATGGTCATCAGTCAAGCCAAAGAATAAAGTTTCAGGAGGACGGATGACTCCACTCTGAAAGGAACATGACGCGTCACACAGAGGATTCAATTTGATCTGAGATAAGTATCACCTCACCGAGAACAGACTGTTCAAAGTTCATGCTGAGCCACTGATGAATGTGAGCCACAGAACCTCTGATCTGCAATTTTGAAAACTTCTATTTAAAGGCTTTTTCCCTTTATCTGTATTCTACAATAGTCAGCATTGTCCAAGAATCGGGAGCTCACAAAAGCTTTTTAAATGCACGCATTTGTATGAACAATGCTCACCACAGAGCTCACAAGACATGCCAGGAAAAAGATAGAATAGTGTATATAGTAGTAATGACTGACACAGCAGTAAATGATTAATTGGAGCACACACACACTTCATTTTATCTCTCTCGTGCTCTCTCAGCTGAATAGTGTAGCGGTAACACTACCGGCTCAGACATCACCTGGGTTAACAAGGTCCGCATCAGGTTGTTGAGGAACAGAGCACACTAATGACAAGCAGGCTACCGGAATAAGAACTGGAATGCTACTACACATGAAGAGTTCATATGCAAAACCCTCTAAATCCACATAGAAACTTTTTAAAAGTATTTTTTAAATTTGGCTCTAATGATAAAGTTGAGTGATTTAATTTTACAGGCAGTGGTGAGGTTATAATTGCCTATTTTTTCAAAAATGTAAATATAGTCATTTCCCTACTTTTGAGTAAATATTTAGTTTGGTGGCAAAACCAGTTAAATCCTGCTTCTTGCACGTAGACATAGTTAAGACCGGCAAAGTCACCTTTGATTTAACTGTAAACATTGGAAATGATGAAAGAACACAGAACAAATTAGAAAGTCACAATTTCTGGGGATTAAGGGGGTGGACAGATTCATCCATACTTACGTGACATCCAGTTTTAGAAAAGACATGATTATTCTCCAGTCTACCCTCTGTGAATGAGGGCGAAAGGCCTAAATATTAGGCCATCATAAAAAGATTTCTAACTAGAGTCACATAGTACAACCGCAACAGCACAGAAGGGCATCCTATTTGTTTTATCAATAATAGAATAGTAGATACTACACCGCAGTGGTTGTGACAATGGAGAGATGCACAGATACCACAAAGACATAAGCCAGGAAAATAAACCAGATGCTCTCCATTGAACCATCCATGGTGTACTCTCAGTGACAGGCAAACAATATTAGGACAACACCCCCAACAAGGCTGGAGATGGAGCAATACTGGAAGAGCATATGGGAGAAGGATGCAACACACAACACCAGTGCTCAGTGGGTAGTGGATCTAAGACCAAACCCCAGTAACCTCCCTGAACAGGCTCCAATAACCATTCACAATGGTAGACATCCAAAAAAAAAAAGAGTGTCGCATATGAAGAATTGGAAAGCATCAGGCCTTGACAAGAAATCATCTGACAGCACACCTACTGGCTAAAGAAGCTAAATGCACTCCATAAGTGCCTGGCAACACAAAATGAGCCAGCTGCTAATGGTTAAGGCACACCTGGAATAGCTGACCAAAGGCTGGACAGTCCTGATCCTCAAGCACTCCCAGAAGGGACTGGAGCCACCCAACTGCTAGCCAATAACCTGCCTTAGCATAACATGAAAGCTCCAGCCGAAGATCATAGCAGCTAAGATGAGCAGACACATGGTTCAATATATGAGCCCATAAAGGAATTGGCAGAGATTCCAAAGGAGCAAAAAAAACACCCCCAAACAAACAAGAAAAACAGATAATGGTAGATAGAGCACTCACTTGAGACTGTAAGACCAGGCTGACCAACCTGTGCACACGCCTGGATGCTCTGTCCCAACTGTTGTTCTGCATAGGCCTGAAACCCCTCAGCCAGATCATCAACAATACTGTCTACGGATACTGACCACGGAATGAAGAAAGGACTGGAAAAGTGTAGTCGGATGGTAACAAAGAGAAGGAAGTAAGTCAGAACTGAAGAGATTGCAGTGCCAGAAGGAAACATTGCAGACACTAAGGACAGCAACAAGTACCTTAGAATCCCATAAGTAAATGGGAGCCATGAAGAGGCTACTAGGAAAGCTGCAACCTCCAAGTACCTCCAGATAGTAAAGCACGTCCTGAAGGGTCAGGTGAATGGGAAGAACAAGATCCGGGCAATCAACTCCTATGCCCTATGTGGCTGATATTGAAAACTCCTACCAATGGCTAGACAAAGCTGGGCTGAAAGACAGCACAGAGGCACTAATGAATTGTTTATTCAGTGATTTGTATTTCAAAGTTCTTTTCCACTTAACACAAATTTTAGATTTTTTTTCAAAATCGCTGAATTTTCACATATACTGTTCAAATACTAAGAAGAGACGAGCGGTGAGGCACCAGCCCGCTGAGCCTCTTCATGGATTGCATAATGACTATGCTAACTGTGCTGGCATGCTATAGTGACCGTATTGCTGTCCCTCTGCATGTTGCTATTAAAATGCTCGAACACTTTTACTAAATTTCTATATTTTAGCTGGTGTATATAATGCACAGTGTGTTTTTAATCACCATTTATGTGTGTAACGCATTCTTGTGCTGAGCAATCATAAAAGAGACTAGGTGAGACACGCAGTTCTCTTGCCTCATGGCAGGGGGCGCTGGTGATCCCAGGGATTCTTCTTACGACTCATCGGCTGCAGAATAATAGAATTAGACAGCAAGCCACAGTAAACAGCAAACAAGTTATCCATGCTTTTCTTCAAAAGCAGCGGCGCATGGACTTCAAATCAAATGCTGAATAAGCTGCTCTGTAGGATTCATATGTTTGTAAATCTGACGTGATGACATCAGTGCCTCACCAGCCGTGAAACGCACCGCACATCATTGTATGCAGAAATATTTGTGCCGAGTATGACCTGGAGGTCAAAATAGTACGTCCTCACGGGTGGTCGAGAAGGACATAACTGAGATCCTGTGGGACTTCCAGATACAGATGGACAAATTGTGATGGCTAACAAACTGACATAGAAGTGACGGAGAAGCAGAGGAAGAATGACATTGCAATACCAAGTGATGGCAATATGAAAAAGGAGGAATACGAGAAGCTCGATAAATAATACCAAAGGCTCAGAGAAGAGCTAGAGAGGATGTGGAAGGTGAAGGTAACACTGGTACCTGTGGTAATCGGAACACTTGGGGCCACCAAACTGGGAGAAGGGCTCCAGCAGATTCCAGGAATGACATTCAAGAGCTCTGCCCAGAAGAACGCAATCATGGGACTAGCTAAGATACTGTGCAGTACCTTCAAGCTTCCAGGCCTCTGATAGAATACTTGAGCTTGAAGGACAAAGAGGATTTTATCATTATTTTTTATATATATATATATTTATATATTCTTCTAAGCAAAACTTATATTCTCAGTTGCAACATGGACTCATATTTACATATTTTCATGCTGTTTTAGTTCAGTGAGCATATGGATCACATTTGTCCTCTTAATGTGTCTAGTTTATCTGTTTAAATGCTGCTTTGTTGTTAGTCACTTTAGGACCAGGTGCAACCTGTTTTCTTTGCTTCTGAATGTAAATGCAAACAGAAGAGCTGGCACCCTTAAAAGAAACGATGAATGGAAGGCTTGTGTGTGATTAAAAATAGAAGTTATAAGAAGGATGGACTTGCAGCTGGTTTTATTAGAGAGAATGTGCATCATATCTCTGCTTTTTGCATAAATTATAATGACATGGTGTCAAGAGACACTTTTCTTCTTGGCAAACCAGTTTGCAATTGCAGATTCCAAAGAAGTGTGGGGAGCTAGTGATAGCAGAGATAAAGGCTGTGAACGGGCCCCAGCCACCAAAAATAAAGAGTGAACGTCGCCTGAGAGTTTAAGCACCACAGGAATAGCTGCTGAACACCCAACTCTGAGCTAATATAGCACTAAACACACAGGGCATCAACATTTTTATTTGCATCGGTGTCCTGAGACATATTTAGACTTGTTTTGCCCAAAGGCACTTCTGCCAATAAAGGAGAGGCTTCAGCAAGACACTTTGCACAATTATATAAACATGCTCTCTTCAAGTAGAGCATAAAAGTTGAATTAAAGACTCCTTCCAAACCTCAAAGTAAACGGTGTAAATCTCTAATTCTATGCCACTGAAGCAGCTCTACAAACTTTCATGCTGTTTGCACTCTCTCTTTTTTGGCTGCTAATGCATGCAAGCACATAACTTTTTAATCTAAAAAAAAAATCCATTTCCCTTTTACGCAGTGTTCATGCAATCTGCGAAAAACTGGGCCTATTGGTTTCAGGGTCAGAGTTCTGAGAACTCGAGTGCGCAGTCTTGTTAAAGATTAACTTCTGCGTCAGCTGACTTCTCAGAAACTTTGCCATTTTTAAATCAGGGGGCGGGCTGTTGCTATGAGGAAGTCTGAAGTCTGAAAGGCAGTTCCTCAGCTCATGTTACATTATAACAGAGAAGGGCTGTACTTTAGAAACCAAAACCGTTTTGTGAAGTTCACTTTTGAATCTCTCAGATGGAAGTTAGACTGCCTTCACCATAAAGCCAACACCTAAGTCTGAAACCACTAGTTTTCATGTCAAAGGGGCGAGGGGAAAAAAGTGCATTAATTAACTTTTGTAGTTTTAGTAAAGACAGATTGGGTTTGGAAATGTATCTTAGATGGGCGGTTTCTGGGACATGCTCTATGATGGCTATAATGTGCATGCAGACAAAGGTTTCTAAACCACTCCTCTAACCATCCGACGATAGGAGTGTAGTGCACATTCAAGCACAACTAAACATTTGAAAGGAGTTTAAAAAAAACCAAAAAAAAACCACACTAATGCACTGTAATGTTTTCAGAGAATTCATGACAGCTTCCGCTGTGTTTATGCTGCCACTGACCACTTACACCAAAAGCACAAACCACAATGAGTTTGAAATTCAGTGCAACAGCCAGTTTTGCAGCAGTTTTACTTTCAGTTCAATATTCACCCTTTTAGCAACAAAATGTTTAAATGCATCTGTAAACTGGTGGCATTTTAGAATTTCTCTGCAAATATGTAAATGTGCTGCCCTGGTGTTTCTGTGCAGTCTTTTCATATTGATGAATCACCTCAAATATGGAAGCCACTTCAGACATATAGTTTGTCCTTTAAAAAAAATCTCACACACAAAGTATTGTTCCAACAGTCTCAAGGTTCTTCAATGACTGTGCTGCACACTGCAGAGCAGTCTGTTTTGTGTATGCCCAATCCATATGGGGATTGTGCAAACTGTTGTATGAAATTGCCTCAGCCTTAATTCCCCATTGTCTACCAGTCTGTTCTCCACAGTCAACTACAGGGGTAACCTGGGTGGTGGCTAACATCATTAGCTGCAGGCAAAGACTAGGAGAGGTCTGCTGTGGATCATCACCATGGTGAGACTGTACTCCATTTCTTCCCGAGACCTCAGTGAGTGTTGTTTGTTCTGTAACCCGAGACAACAGGAAGAACTGAACAAACATGGGCGAAGCCACACATCATTACCCAGGATCCCCCCTGCTTGAGACTTAATGCCGCTTCACACATTATTGACACAAGCAAAAAGAAAGCAGAACACGGTGGAGGTCAAGTGTGCTTTAGAAACCTTCGACAGCAAACATATATTAAAGATGTATGTTTAAAGGAGAAACTGGAAGGAACTATCAAAGAATGAAAAATATACCCTGACATTAAAAATTCAAATACCCAATTAAATGTATCATAGCTGATCAAGTCACAAGTTTCTAGGCAGCTAAAACACAGGAAGTAGACACTGTTATGTAATTTCAGGATGTTATGAACTCCTTTACCCCCGTTTCACAAACTACTCGATGAATTCGGCTGTGCACCAGCTCTTTGCAGATAACATGCTACAGATGCACCCAGCAGAAGTGCGGATGCAGCTGAACACTTTGTGTGATGAAGGTGTTGCTGCAGACTCCAATTTCTAGGAAATGGCAGCCATTGCTCTGCATTTGGGTTGTGGTGTGACTCTACATCAAAGGCCAACAAATATGGAGATGTTGAGCTTTAAAGTTTAGTGCACATGTTTAAATAAGCAAATAAGTGGAGATACAACCAGTTTCCTGCTTTTGCAAATTTCCCTTTAAGAAGAGACTGTAAAAGGCCAAACTGTGTGAATTAAATATTGTTTAATTCTTCTAAAGTTTTTTTTTTTAAGCTTACATCTGGATATGGTATTAATCAAAGCCTGCCATCTTCTAGTCCTTTTTCATTTTGTCCCCGAACTTTCCAGGATCCTGAAAAAAGTCCAGAGTGATGTTGGGGCCGCCTCCTAGTCCCGATCCAACATTTCCATAATCAGGAAGTACTTCCACACTCATGCAAATCCTCCTCCAGCACTCATGCGACCAAGACGTTCTCAATGGAAAATTGCAATCATTCAGCTTTCCCTTCCTTTCCTATATCATCATCATCATCATCTCACAAACTACTGCCACCAAAAGGATGACAACACAAAATTAATAAGTAAACACAAAAGTCCAAAGACTAGGAAAAACAAAAGAAAAAAAAAAGTTTTGTTTTCATTTTAATAAGTCTACAACATTTACATACTTAAAAAAATAAGAGATCTGGCATTTAAATATATATATATATTACAGGCTCTCTTAGAATCCACTGAAGTCCAAAAGAGGCTGGAAAAAAAAAAGTGTCCAAAAGGATTGTGGAGTGTCCAACTATTTCACCTGATCAACAGGGCCAGTGTTGCCCCAATACCAGCAAATCCGGCAAAGGCCATGAGTGTGTTCCTCACAGTCGACTCTGGGTCTGCTACACGAAAGAACTCCACAAAGCCATCCTGGAAACACAGAATAAAGATGTGAAGGTCAGGCAGAGGTGCAGAATATGTTAGCTGAACACACAAAGTGCTTTGGAGGACAATAAGGGAAGTTATGCAACCAGGAACTTTTTGCAAATCTTCAAATGAGTCAGTACGCACCCATGCATTGTTCTTAACCAGCCAGTCTCGTTGATCACTCAGCAGGTATGTGGAAATCTCCTGGCTCACCAGCTCCACACAGTTGTCCCTGCCTTTTTCCTTCAAGTGCTGACACACCACGGCCCCAAAGGCCATCAGACTGACAATACGACCCCAGTTGGTGGTATTGTCTGCGAACAGGCTCTTTGCTACCGCACTCACAAATGTCATATCCTGCCCTCTTTCATCCAGTGACAATTTGTTGATCATTCCTATAAACATAAAAAAAACGACACTTCAGAAATGTAAATTACTGCCATTCAAATTATTAAGTTGACACTTAGCGAGACAGAAAAAGGCATTAAAAAGCAGGCCGCGAACGAGGCGCTGTGAGCAGTCTTTGTGTAACATCCGCACGGACTGGTTTCAACTTACCGTTGTATGCGTATCTGTGCTTCTCTAATACGTCCGGCACAACTCTTTTCATTGTTTTTAGTGCTTTGGTTTCTTTACATTTTGGTTGAGGAAGTCCAGTATAGCCTGTAAAGAAACTAGCAATGAGGGTTTTCGTTTCCTTCTCCAGCGCCTCGTCGGATTCACTATCCGAATGAAACTCCGGGGTGCTCGGCAACGAACCGTCTTCTACGTCGTCCCTGTTAGCTTTTGCTGCATATCCATTTGCTGAGGCCACCCCTAAGTTGTTCGGCCGTTTTGGGGTACCATTAGAAATCAAAATCTCGTTGCTAGAGTCTTTAGATGAATCTGTGGCATTCTGCGGAGAGGAATTTCCCGTCCCATAGTGCATTGGTCCCTCCACGACTCCATTAAAAGGAATAAAACAGCCCAACTTATTACCAGAGTACCTTTGCGACATCCCCATCATTTTGACAGCTTTATACTAACACCAAGTTGTTAACGCGAAAAACTATGGCGATAAACTTTCGGCGCTAGCCTATATTAGACAAAAAGCAGGCTTCTTGCCTAATTCCCTTCCTTGTTCATCTTCTCTGCGGCGGAAATGGAAGTAGCGCGGTGGAGAAACTTGACTTCGGATTTAACTGCTGACTGACGTCAGCACGTCAGGGCGTTTCCAACGTCTTCCGGTTAAAACCAGTAACTGGAATTTTTTATTCACTGGGTCAAATTATGTTTATTATGAAAATAAGAGAAAAAATAGGAAGTCATTGTTATTAAAAAAAATAATTAGGTGAAAAACTTAATTTAAAATAACTAAAAGTAGTTAAAGAAACTCACACGACATGATAAAGTGTAAGACCAGGGTTAAAATAAAAATGTTAAAATGAGAGTACATTAGAATATCTCCTGGACATATGTGTTGGACTGAAGAGATATTCACAAAGGTATGAAATAGTATCATTACAATCCCACTCCAACATTAATATCACACAATAACAGAGGGAAAGAAATCACTGTTAAAACTACACTCCAAGCACATGCACTTTTATGTATCTTTTAAGTTTAAGAATAAATTTTGTGTTCCCAATGCCAAACTATGAGATTATCATTAGCAGTACTGATATATTGGAAATTCCTAGAATTTTCCATGATCTTTCTGTCTCACACCTAAATGATAATACTCCCCCCTAGTGGCAAATGCAAGGTTGCGCCACCCTTGTGTGCATGACGGTGTGTTTTTGTTTAAATCCAGAACATTCCAGGTTTTGCACCTCCATGTCAGAAATCTCAGGATGCAGGATGTAACAAGGAGAAATTGCCAAACTCAACAAAAAAAACAAAACAAAAACAAGGAAGTCTTATTAATGTAAAAGTTTATTTCAAATACTGACAAAAATCCTCTCACCTACTTCCACACAACTGAAACATTCGAAGTACCCTTGTACTTTCTGAAGTCTTAAAATCACTCCCATATTCTCCAGTCATCCTGTTTATGTAAACCCTTAATTTTTTTTTTTTTTTTGTGGAAGCAAGGGTGCCTTTTATTTTCCTGCAGTTATTTTTGGCCAGGATGAAAAATACTAATTATTTT
>VOQJ01018422.1:6334-18389 GCA_015052665.1 Apistogramma diplotaenia | reverse complement strand
TTTTTTTTTCTATTGGTTATTGTTTTGTGGTTTTTTTTTTTTTTTTTTTTTTTTTTTTTTTTTTTGGCTCCTTGCCCTGTGATTGGCTCCCTGCTGGTGAACCTGTTGCTGACCATTAATCAAACAATTAGCGGGAACTTCGATTTTAGCTAACAGCAAAAGGTTATCGTCTATTTCCTACCCAGAAAAACGACTATATTGTATTGTTTTGCTAAAATATATATATATATATTATTGTCCCCGTGTAATTACAAGATCATGATCTAAAGGATAGAATTTGATGCAGGTCAATCATAGTGTGCTAGATACAATTTCATTACAGTACAGAAACGAGACGGTTGGCTAGCTAGTTGTAATTTACAGTAAGTACTGGTTGGCGATAGACTCCTGTCTGTCCTCAGATTTTCTGTCTGTGCTTTGCAGCTTTTTGCGGCATGGCGTTGGCACAGCAAGTGAGAACATCACAGGTAAAACGTGTTACTCGAATAACTTTAAAATGTCTTGTTTTGTTGTGTTGTAAACACCAAGCTGCTTAGCTAGCAATTATACCGTTATAAAGACCATAGCGTTACACGATGCACACTCTTCTGTCTGTTTACAACAGATTTTGAATCATTAGTTATTGTTTTATTAGACTGAGATTATATTTTAATTTTATGTGACTCTGTGACATTGAAATACAGTATATAAGGCAAAAACAGAGCTTGTACCATTACAACCAGCTTGAAAGTAAGTATTTGGTATGAGCACCTTGATTCTTCAACACAGCCTGAACTCTCTTAGGCAAGCTTTATCATCATTTCTTTAAGCAAGTTTCAGGAATAGTTCTCCCTGTTTCTTTGGCTCCTTGCGGCATTGTCAAGATGATCCCACACTGCTTCAATCGTGTTGAAGTTTGGGTTCTGAGGAGGTTTATCTATCACTAATGTTCCATCCAGGTAGGCTTTTCCTGCAGAGACAGTGTGTTTAGGGTCACCGTCATGCTGAAAAATGAAGCTGTTGTCAATCAGATTCTTTCCTGATGGTACAGTGTTGCATGGTGGATTGAAATCATATGGTGCTTTTTTGCATTCATAATTCCATCGCGACTAGTTGAAATGCACCCTCAGAGCATCCCTAAGCCTCTGTTGTGTTTTACAGATGGCTGTAGACACACACTTTTGTACCTCTATACTACATGTAAATTGATGATGATTTGAGCCAGAAATTTTAAATTTGAATTCATCAAACCACTTACTGTGCCAGCCTTTTCTCCCTGTTTCTTTTCTGTAAGAATGGCTTCTTGACAGGCACAGTCATTTCTGATTAGGCTTCAGTCAACAGTAAATGGATTCCCTCAAGGGCATCTCTCGGGTTCTATGTCAGGTCTTTGCTGGATAAAAAATTTTCAATATTCTGTTGCCATTTTTATAGTTAAATGATTCATAGGTTCATAGGTTAAGCAACTTTATTGCCTTTCAAGTTTGTTAGAATTGTACAAACATGATTTTTGTCTTATATACTGTTTTTCATGTATGTTTACGTGTTTCGATAAATGGCTGCACAAGGTGGCTCAGGACTTTTGTACTGTACTATCTTGCACCCACCATAGAAATCTTGACCATCCACCAAAGGAAAATCACCACTACTGTGATTTTGTGAGGACAAGTTTTTTAAGTGGAGAGCTCAATATTAAAGTTCTTTTTGCTTATGACAAGGCCAAAAATTAAAGGAAATCTTTACATTTCTGGTAAGTAAGGTAGAACAAACGAGTGCTATAAGCTTTCCAGCTGTGCTTATGTATCTACTTAGAGCTGGAAAAACCTGACGTAAGCAGTTGAGTCACTTGCTTTGCGATAAAATAGTGTTTGTCAGGCATGTTTCTTGAGTAATAATTTTAAGTTGCATCTTAGGTGAAATAACATCAATGCCTTTTTTCACAAATACCAAGAATTATAAAGACTTACACAACAACAGATTATGTAAAGTGACACCATTATTGAGGTGCCGGAGCCACTTAAATGCAGCTGTTGGATGTCTAGATTTTTATTAATTGTGTTAACCATCACAACTGAGCAGTGCTGAGTCTCATTAATGCATTTCACTCATACAGGACACTCAGCTGTCTCCCAATCAGATTGTCTCAGAGCAGCAGTCATTGGTTGTTATAAAGAAGCTTCTGGCCATCGCAGTGTCTGGCATCACATACCTCAGGGGTATCTTCCCGGGGAATGCCTATGGGAGCAAATATGTGGAAGGTTAGATTACATATGAAACTAATTTGCAAGTTCATCCCATTAAAGTTTTCAAATTCACTTTACAAATGAATTTGAAAGCTTTAACAGTTCCAAAAAAGATTCTTACCTCTGATTTTCTTCTTACAGATCAGCAAGTGATGATCCTTAGAGAGGAGCACAGCTGTCCTGGTGCCAGTCAGATTCTTCGCTGGTAAATTACAGCAACTTAACATTTGCTAGCCAGAGCTATTCAATAAGGTCACTTAAGCCAACTAGAGAGCATCTTTGGCTGAAATCATGTCAGCGCCACCATTCTGATGCATGCGTTTTGATTTTGTTTTGAAATATTATAAAATCTGTTCACCAGAACTATATTTTGATTAGACAAACAGATCCACAAGGTACAAAGAGGACATCATATCTTTTGTGGGTGGTAACAGATTGAACTAGATTGGTTGGTTGGTTATGTTTACACCATATTGATCTGTCAGCATTAAGAAGGTATCAGAATCAGAATCAGAATACTTTATTGATCCCAGAGGGAAATTTCTATTGTTACAGCAGCAACCGTCGTTTCAACTAAAAAAAAACAGAGAATAAAGAAACACAAGTATAAGAATATAAAACTACAGAGATGATTGGCTATATATACATCTAACTATTATGAGTGCAGTGGCTGTGATATTATGGATATGTACATAATAAAATAATGTTATTATATATATGTACAATGTATATGGACAATTTTTATGTACAGGTATATGGACAGGTCAGTTTTATGTACAAGTATATGTACACATATTAAGTTATGTACACAGTTATGTACATATTAAGTTCACACACATTGAACAAATATGACCCCACTAGTGCTACATACAAATATGATTCATAATAGTTCTTGAAATCACGGCGAGTGAAAGGAGAAGTATATTGTAATTTAGGGATTTTTCTTCCTTCTGTCATTCATTAAAATTAAAATGTACTAGTTTTATATCTTAAGGCATCTCACTTTGCCATGTCTTACATTCACATAACAAGCCAGAGCACTTGGTTTTGTACGTGTTGGTAAATATTTTAGTGGGAATATGCTGGCGTACATGTGCTGCTGGTTAATTGTTTCTCCATTCCTCCAGGATGCAGGGGTGCTTTGATGCCATCCAGAAGAAATATGTAAGTCACAGCTGACATTTTCATCAGTCATAAGATTTGTAATGTACACCTAGTTTAGTTGTTAAGAGTCAAGCAATATAAATTATTTTTTTTGTTCATTTGTTTTGTATCTTTTCACCTGATACAGTCAAATTATTGTCTTTTTTCCTCCACCAGCTTAGGACCGTCATCATGTCTGTGAGTATTTACTAATATTTCACATTGACTGTGTGTTCTTGAATAATAAACCATTGCATTAAAACATGGAACTAACTTTATCTATTTGGGCCTATTTTATAGATTTATACTGACCCAGAGAACCCACAGGTAAATACTGGGTTGCCTTTTTGCAATACTTGATGTTAACAAACACATTGTACATGCTGTATATCTAGATAGCTCCTAAATCATCTGACATGACATCTTTTTTCAGAAAGTGACTGAGTTTTACCAGTTTAGGATCCAATACTCAGCAAAAGGGGCACAAATGGACTTTGAAAGGTGGGCTGTGCTTTTGTTCAGAGGTTAACTATAACTATATTAAATCAACACTGGGCTACAGCTAAGTTAAAAGGTGGAGTGCTAAACATCTGCCACTGGATCACCTATAAAATGTGATTTCAGAGTGACTGGCTTAACTTTGACCCACCCAAGAACCTTAATATGTTATACTAGTCAAAGTAATGGTTGCCTGGCAAAGCAAGTAAAAAAAGCAGGTGCTTTTAAGCTCATTTGTTCTCTTCCTTGCCTTTCTTGATCAGCAACTGCAACATCAAAGTCTCATCAATGTCATGTGGGAACACCAGGAAAGCCAGCATCCTGCTGGTGAGGAAGCTCTACACCCTGATGCAGAACCTGGGCCCTCTGCCAGACAACGTCTGCCTCAACATGAAGCTGGCTTACTATGATGATGGTAACACTTATCATTTCTGGAGTGCAGAATTAATTATACAGAGCACACATTTTTTAAGGCTTTGAACATTTTTATTATACCAATCACCATAAAAACCTTTCAAACCCACTGTTTTAAGCAGCGCTGCTTGATGTCTCGTACACGTTCCAGCTTTGATCTTTGATGGCAATTATCCAACAGCGGTGTTGTTCGTTTATGGTTTTTCAAAAGTAGACAAGAAGAGTCTAGCGTCTAGGTTTATATGATTTTTACACAGGAAAAACAGCAGAGTATTACAGCACAGTGCCCAGATTAATATTTCCATACTAGCCATCCTATCTGAGTATTGCTGCTGATCATGTATGATCACAGTGCACCCATCTTCTGATGGCTACATCCAGCAGGATAACGTATCAGTTACATTTCAACTGGTTCCTTGAACATCACTGTCCTCAAATCGCCTCCCCAGTCACTATGTCGATCCAGTAGGGCACCTTTGGGATGTGGTGAAACGGGATGGATGTGCAGCTAACAGATCTGTAGCAGCTGATTGATGCTGTGATATCAATATGGGCCATAGTCTTCTAGGAATGTTTCCAGCACCTTGTTAAATATTTACTGCAGGGATTTGGCACAGTTTTGAAGGTAAAAGAGGGTTGAAACTGTTACTACGTAGAAAGTGATTGGCGAATGAATTATTGATTTTTGTCTGGTTGTCTTTGTGGCACTCTTTATATTAATAATGTCTGGTTACTTGTATTTGGAACATGACATGACATACATCACTGGTGTCTTATTGTCTCTTGTTCAGTATTTGTATTTTTCATTGTTGCATCGCTTTATGCTTGCTTCTCTATCTTCTAGTTACTCCTCAGACCTACCAGCCACCTGGCTTTAGGGAGGCTGACTGTGACACTATGGAGTTCGAGCAGGAGCCTGTCAGACTGACCATGGGGGAAGTGGTCAGCCCCTACCACACTTTAAAGCTCGACATGACCACAGAGAGACACAGACTAGAGCAGGTGAATTAAAGCAGCCGTAAGATAGAGGGATAGAAAAGGATAAAGCTCATTAAAGCACATATTCAAACTTTTGTCTTCATTTGTCATAAAGATTTTGCTGTTTTAAATCTGTGGGGTTTTTCTAAGAGCTCGTTCCATGCACGTGGTTTCATGTGTGCAGGTGGAGACGAGTGTTCAGGTGGAGGAGAAGTGGGTCTTGACGATGGAGGAAGAGGATGTCATCACCCAAGTCAGTTGACAAATACCTCAGATGTGGTTTTTTTTTTAACTCATTAGGTCATTTGTGATCTGAGTCATTCACAGTTAATTTCATATTGTAACCCCACAGAGAGAAGCCCCCAAAGATGTGGACGAGTCTCAGAATGAGGACACAAACCTGGATGGCACTGGTAACAATACTTAAACATATCACTGCTACTTTGGTAACTCTTGATCCTTAAATAGTGTAAATGCATCTGAACATGTGATAACTGAAGGCCTCGAGTCTTATTTGTGATTTCAGTTGTTAAACTGAGGAATGCCGTCTTTTTAGAATAGAAGAATAGAATAGAATAGAATAGAATAGCCTTTATTGTCATTATACAGCTGTACAATGAAATTGGAGGGCCACTCCCATTTTCCTGTTAAACTTACAGATAATTATTATTGTACAACTCTAGATAATATTGACTCATAAATATCATCATATTTACTTAAACTGAACTAAATGAAAATCTTAAGGTATGTGCTTTTTTTGTTTTGTTTTGTATGAATTCAAGAGGTTCAGATGAGGTGTGATGAGGAGATGAAGACTTGTGAGGAAGTCACAGAGGTATGTGTGCCTACAGTGACGACGCTCACACATCACATCAGGTGATGTGTAAAACTTTAAAGCTGTGGTAGAAAAGGCAGAGCTCTGTTACATTTGACTGTAACTTGATGCACTGCTGTTTCTTGACATTTTTGCATTGATAACTTATATTAAAGCAAATGCAAATCATAACTAAAAGGGCCCTCAGTAGAGCGCGTACCTCGCCCATCCGATGATGTCATACTGCATCATAAAAAACTAGATCACAAAGACTGCAAATTCATTTTATTGGGTTTTAAAAACCATAAATTATTTTTTTTATATTTTTATTATTTATTTATTTAATCTTTACACTAGATTGATATGAACAGATAATGTTTATGCAGCCTGCTGTTAAAAGACTGAATGAAAAAGAAACAACATTTGTGATATGAACTGTATATGTGATTTTTGTGTAGGGTTTGTAGTTCACTTTGCATTATTGTGAGTATTTTAAGGTAAACTATCAACAGTAATTATTTATACCAATATTCACAGATTTGCATAAAACCTTATGAGGTTTTGCACAAAAACGTATGAAACTTAGGGGTCCATGAGCATATGATTTAATTTTCAAGATCAAATGTCAAAGGTCAAGGTCACCAAAAATCTTCAAAACAATATTTTTTTTTATTCTTGTCATCGACATATTTCAAAATTCATACTTCAGTGAATTTTTCATCTATCACAATGAATTTTGCTAACTATTTAGGAATTAAAGTCATTTTTATACATTGTGATCAATTTTCAGAATTCGTAGCCTTTCACTGAAACCCTCAATAAAAGGTCCAAAGAGATGCAGATGCAAGCAAAGACTGAAAAAACAACGGAACACATGAATTAAACTGAATGTCTGCACTTTGGTCACATCCTGTTTGATATAGTGATGTACAGAAGCAGCACTCTATAAAAAAACCACACGTTATCAATCAGGGCTCTAACTGTGTATTCCAAGGCTGTAAGTGATGATACAAAAAAATGGAAGGACCTCTAATGTGTTCAAAATGCAAAGCTGCTGCAGAAAGGTAAAGCAGAAGTGATCACTGGCATTGCGGGCCATCTCTCTGTCAGATGGACACTCTGGTGAAGAGGACCTCGGATATGGAGGTGGGCATAAAAAGGACCAGGAGTGGACGGATCATCAAGTCAGTTACGGTCAGTCAAGCACTTTAAACTCAACAGCTACAAGTTCTTGCCTCACTCTTACAGCTTACTATAGTTTATGTAATAATAAAGTTTGTATTGTTAGTATCATTTTTTTACCTCCATTGTTTGGATTCTTTTTATTGTGCTGATTAAGTTGCTGGATGCCCTAATTTCCTTTGGGATCAAGAAAGTATCTGTCTGTCTGCCCATCTATCATTACAGCCTGACAACCTGAGCTCCCTTCACACTCAAACACCCTCTAACTCTGTAAAGGTTCAAATTTTACCTACAAAGCATTCCACAGTTTACAGTCATGGGGAGACTTTGCTTTTTTATAACCATAACGTCTTAATCACGCAGGTTTTCTTTCATGAATATGTCCCCGGTAAGGTGACTGCTGCTCATTCAGCGTGTACTGATATCAGGGATGTAAATGATCGTGTTGTTACTTCAGTAACACTGTTAGTTTCTTCTTGGAATCTGTTGAAAACAGTTTTTGTTACACACATTTTTGCACTTTTTGTAGGATTTTTCTGATTTTCTAAAGTGTGTTTCTGTTTGTGTGTCAGCAGAAGAGCCTGAGTGTGGGCAACAAGGGCCTTACAGCTATGAAGGACAAACTGGTGGGAAAAACCTTACAGCATTTCTTAACTCTGACCTGATCATATATATACGTATATCATTTTAAATGCAGATCATTCGATAATTTGTCCTAAACAGTGACCTGCTGTCATGAGATCAAATGTCGGCGCAAACACACGACCTGTAATTCTGTGTCCTAAAGCACCATCTGATTTAATAAAACAGCAGTATTTGTAACATAACAGAGACGTGTTCTGCAGATTTAGGATTAATTTTTGGGCTGGAAAGTGCGTAGGAACCCTGCTGGTTTCACAGATGAGTCAGCGCCGACCGCTTTGGTTTCTCAGAGTGGGCTGCTGCCTGTCAGCAGACGCACGGCGCCGTGCTTCACTAAATGTCAAATGGATGTTTCTAATGTTGTTTTCAGGTTTCCGAGTACGCCATTCCCACCACCCAGGAAGCACCGTCCACCCCTGTGCCTAAGAAGAAGCGCAAGTTCAGCGAGCCTAAAGACCGCTACTGACCTCACACCCTGGATTTTGATCACAAGTTCCATCGTTTGATTTTTAGAGGGTATTACCCGCCTTTTTTTTGAGGTTGTGACATTACTGCCAAGTGCTTAGTTTAGTTTGACAGTTTGTTTGAGTGACGTACAGATCTGAAATGCATTAAGTAATGTTCATCTGTGATATTAGAAAACAGTGTTTGTTATTTTTTTAAATGCTTGTTTGTTTTATTGTTTCCATTATTGGTCACTTGTGTATAAAGCAGTGCTGTAAACATTAATTAAATGCAAAAATGCTTCAAAGTGTAATGTTTTCAGTGACCTTCTTTGCAGGGGGAGTTTCTACATGTCTTTTGTGCATTTTAAAAAGAGGTCGTGACTGAGTTTTTACACAAAGATATTTTAGTTAAATTTCTAAGTTGATGCGTTTAGTTGTTCCATAGTGTGAGGCTTTGCTTAACAACTGAGAGATTCCTGGGAAGAGACAAATCCTATTGGGGTTGAGTGGGGAAGGGCACCTAACATAAAAGTCTGCCAAATCAAATATGCGGCGCTATCTGCCGGGGCGACCCCCTTGTGAATGAGGTAGCAGCTTTTTAACTGTGGCCATTTTAAATGTTTAAATTATACATTTTTTATGTAGTCTTGAGAAAGCGAATTGATTGATAGGAGCAGAAATGCAGCTCTGGAATGCCGCTTCCATCAGCATGTGTATGCCATTAAAAACAGTCTGCTACACTTTCAACTTTGAACACTTTCAATCTCCCGTCTCTGAAAATATGCTTAAAAAACCACACACTGTCTGCGCCCTGGAATAAACAAAATCTCAATCTTTGAATAGACCCTTGAATGCCACCATTTGCATGCGAGGTGCCTTAAATGAAGCTGTTAAGTGAAAGTGGATTATATCTGTACACAGTGACCTTTCAGCCCAGATAAGAGCCCATCAGCAGCCTCCCGCCCAGCAAGCTGTGTGTTTTTAATCTATTGTTTTTCCCAGAGAGAGGGACATTTGCTGATAGACTGCCTTAACCCACTGCAGATCAATACTGCAGGAAGCCTTTGTGATGCATATCCAAGCAACCTGCCCCTTTCTCCCCGTGTCTGCAGCAGGGCCAGAGTGGAGAAAGAGAGACTCCATCAAATCAGCGCTCACTTCCTAACTCAGCCATTGTCTTGGTCGTCACATTTATTTCATAGTCTTTGTGTTTTTATGTGCATTTCTGATAACAGGGGAGCATAAAGCAGAATGGACTGAGAAATCCATGGTGGACGATACCCACTCACCGATGCGTTGGTGATCTTTATGAGCTGTGAAATGAATCAGGGTTACCTAACCTCACAGCCTGACTCGAGTGGCTTTTTCAGCACTTTTATTACTTTAACGGCGGGTGGGGGGGGGGGGGGGGGGTGCTGGTGATAAGTGATGAAATGCAATGACAACAAAGGCTTCTTTGCAGGTATTTTCATGTATTCTTTATAAACAATATCTCAGTTATAGACATTGCAACAGCACAATGGGCAAAATGTCCAACGGCCTGGAAAATAAAATGCACCTGACGAATACAAATATTGAGAAGTTGTCTTGTGTGGCACCCAAAGGGGTGAATAAAAACTTTAATGCTTAGAAACTCAGATATGGTCCACTTTCAATCACAAATGTAAGAACTATATAAGGCCGCGTTTCAAGGTTTGGCGAGCGTTCCTGTTGAGCACGTTCCAAATATCTAATGGTAAAAAGGTGGTAAAGAAATCTAAATTGCGTTTTTACTTCACCTCCACCATCAATCCTTCACTCAGATCCTGGGACTCTACATCATTTCTGTACACACACGTCCCCCCAGAAATGAATTCTGAAATTAAATTCAGAGACACATCCAGCGGCCAGTGTTAACAGATCAATCACCTGGTCAAACAGCAGGGGGGGGCCCACCGGACGGCTCTGCAAACCAATCACAAATCTGGCTTTGGATTGTTTAAGTCGATAGCTCAGGTCCGGGGCTGCTTGTGTACGGTCAAGGCAGGACACACTGACAGTGTGATGGACAGACAGCTGCAGTCCATCCCAGAGCTCCATATAGATTAAAGCCAGCTTCTGTGAACCTATAGTGGCGTTGCGGTGATTGTGCCTGCAGGGCCTATAGGCCCCAAGGGGAGGCTGGGCTTTACAGCAAGGGGGGAGGAGTTCAGGATGGAGTGGACATCCAGCCCAGGGACCGTGACCCCTTTGACCTTGCCAGAAGGGCAGCAAATGTTTCCGAGCTGATTAGCGCTTCCCCAGCAGAGTACCCTACTCTCTGTTGGATCAGATAGTGGGCAGAGATCCTGGATGAAATCCAGAAAACATGTCATTCTCATATTTTGGAAAACCAAAAAAATATAAAAATAACGATGTACCATAGCTTACCATATTGTTGAGCATGCTAATTTAATATTTGAGCTAATATTTTTTTAAATATTTTTTAAATTTCACTGTCTCTCACTTCATCATGTGGAAAATTTTGTAATTTTAATCTAAGTATTTTCAAGAGATATTTAATTTACATAAAAGCCATTCCAGCAAGTTTTTATCACAAATATTAAATGTTAATTCATCAGTAACATTTATCTTAAATGTAAAATACTGTTCAGGAGATAAAAAAAATCTAAATAATGTATAAAAAACAGGTGGAATAAAAAATACAAAAAGTCTTGCTTTGTTACTTTGTTACTAATAATTTGATAATAATCAAAAATATGTTAGTATTGCATATGTTTGGTTTGAAATATACACACTCTCGGGTGTTTCTTCTCCCACAATTTGAAGAGTACTATTAAACTTGGATGCTCAGCCGGGACCTTAAACTTTCAAGTTTAGGTTGCTTAGGTAGTAATTTAATCTGTGTGTAGAAAAGTTTATGAGAACATTTCTGAAAAATTACCTGGAAATTATAGCAGATTTGTGGAGCTCTTAAAATCACATAATACCTGTGAACTGAGCCGAGTTTTGAGTTTAGGGTTTTACCCATGCCAAGTAAAGAATCTGAACACTTATTATATATTTGCATATATGTAACCATGTAACTACATAGAGTAACAACCTCACCATAAGAACAAATTTGTAAGCAGGAATGAAATATGCTGAATGTCCACAAGGGGGTGATAAGAAGCCGTGGACTGTGCTGTGTGAATGAAGCCTACATAGATAACTCCTTGTGCCCCGGTGTCTTGGCAGAAAAGCATCTTCTCTCGCATGCATTCCTTAATCAGCTCATACAGTTTGCTGCCACACTTTAGACAATTTAAAAAGCATGCGATCCTACTGAACAGCCAGCACAAGGCTATTCAACTTGTCTTTTGAGAGATACTGCAGTGGAGTCAACAGTATTGATCTGAATAAGGAATAATAAAAGGAGGGGAGGCTGAGAGCAGGTGGTAGTGGGCCAGCAGATTCAGGGATTTAGTTGCACACCGTGCTTATATGGTCAGCGCTGCTGTGCAGTGAGGGGACCAGTACCTAGTAGAAACAGATGCTCAAAGCAATGGGATGTGCCCCCATTGTGATCAGAGTGGACAGCTGAATTGTTTATCACCAAAGGGCCCTTTTCTTCAGTGGAAGGCCCGTGCACAATGGGGCCCCCACCGTACTGACACACTGAGGATTTCTGCAGGGTGAAGCATAGAGGTGGGGGGGGGGGGGGGGGGGGTTGTGGGGGGCTGGATAAATGGGGGGGT
>VOQJ01018420.1:6739-17475 GCA_015052665.1 Apistogramma diplotaenia | reverse complement strand
TTACTGGTTGATCTACGTCCCTACCCTCACCTATGGTCGTGAGCTTTGGGTAGTGACCGAAAGAACAAGGTCGCGAATACAAGCGGCCGAAATGAGCTTCCTCCGAATGGTGGCTGGCCTCTTCCTTAGAGGTTTGGAGTGCAGCCATTCGGGAGGGACTCAGAGTAGAGTCGCTGCTCCTCTACATCGAAAGGACTCAGTTGAGGTGGTTTGGGCATCTGACTAGGATGCCTCCTGGACGCCTTTTGGGGGAGATTTTCCTGGCATGTCCCACCGGGAGGCGGCCACGGGGCAGACCCAGGACACGCTGGAGAGATTATAGCTCTCGCCTGGCCTGGGAACCGCCTTGGAGTCCCTCCGGAGGAGCTGGTGGAGGTGGCTGGGTAGAGGGAGATCTGGGCTTCCCTGCTTAGGCTGCTGCCCCCGTGACCCGGCCCCAGATAAGCGGTAGAGAATGGATGGATGGATGGAAAACGAGCCATTTTCTGATTTTTGTTTCAAAGTTGGAAAACGAAAATACGGAAAACGAGTCGTTTCCCTATTTTTGTTTTCTGATTAAAAATTAAAACACGGATTTTAAAAATCCGGCGTGGGAATTTGTTTTCTTATTTTGCGGTGAGTTTTTTGTTTCTTAACCTGGAAATGACTGCCAAACCAAGCCAAGCCAATTTTATTTCTAAAGCACTCTAAAAACAGCAAGCACTGACCAAAGTGCTGTACATGAAGTAATTCAAAACACAACAATACACAAAAGTAAAAATTAATATGCAGATTAAAAACATCAATAAAATACACAATTAGTCAAGAATCATAATAAAATAGAAAAAGCAATAAATAAAAAAAAATTAAATACAAAAAGAATAAAAGCATCTCAAGCTTGGTCAAATTCCAGGCTAAGAAGGCTGGTGATGAGGCCTGTTTAATATGCAGAGGCAGCGAGTTCCACAGTTTGGGAGCTGCCACAGCAAAGGCTCTGTCCCCTTTAAGCTTCCGCTTAGTCCTTGGCACGACCAAAAGAAGCTGGTCCGCAGATCTGAGCAAGCGGGAAGGGGAGTGTGGGTGCAACAACTCAGCGAGATACGGTAGGGCAAGGCCATTTAAAGACTTAAAAACAAATAAGATAATTTTAAAATGAATTCTAAAATAGACAGGAAGCCAATGCAGTGAAGATAAAACCGGAGTGATGTGTTCCCTCTTACATCATTAAAATTGAGAAAGTTCAAAGCCACCCAGGCTTTAATGTCATCAAGGCACTTCATTAGAATCTGGACGGAGTTAGCATCACCTTGTTTTAGGGGCATGTAGATCTGGATATCATCTGCATAGCAGTGGAATGCGATTTTATGTTTCCTAAGGATGGAACCAAGGGGGAGCAAATAAAGAGAGAACAGCAGTGGTCCAAGTATTGAGCCCTGGGGCACCCCACACGACAGAGGCACACAGGATGATCTAAAATCACCTAGGCTGACAGAAAAAGTTCTCTGGGTCAAATATGACCTAAACCACCCCAAAGCTGTGCCGTGAAATGCGAAATTAAAATGTTATGGTCTACTGTGTCAAAAGCAGCAGTTAGATCTAAAAGAAGTAAAACCACATAGTCTCCCTTATCTGTTGTTAAGAAAATGTCATTAAAAACCCTTAGCAAGGCAGACTCAGTGCTATGGAGAGGCTTAAAACCAGACTGGAAAGTTTCAAGGAGATGATTTTCATCTAGGAAGGCTTTCAGCTGGCTATAAATGACCATTTCCAAAATCTTTGAAAGGAAAGGGAGCATAGAAATGGGCCTAAAATTTGAAAAAACAGTAGAGTCTGATCCGGGTTTTTTAATCAATGACCTCACAATCGCATGTTTAAACGATTTGGGAACCACCCCAGAATGCAGACTGCTGTTAATAAGAGTAAGAGCAGACTGAACTCATGGAAACACGGAGACCGAACATGAGCTGTGGAAAAGAAGCTAAAGTATTAAAATGGAGCCTGAACTTTTGCTCCGGTTCCCCCTATTAAATAAATATGATAATTAAAAATAAGCTGTTTACACATTAGGAATACAGATGAGTGAATGATTAATTTCCAACTATACTGACCGCTCGTAAGCTAGTAAGACATTAAAGTTAAATACAACTATCTAGTTATGAATCTTCACTTTAAGCTCAGCCAAGCCGATTTGCTCAGGAACAAATGAAACACTGAAATAAACCAAACATCAGCTGATAGAGACGATCTGAGTGAATTATATGAGAGAGAGCCTAGATCGGCCAGTAATAGAGCAAGGGAGCTGGACATTTCTGAAAATGTTACAATTAAGCACAAATTTGAGGTTTACATATCTACATTTTCGCCTGAAAACGTCTCAAAAGTTTATTTTGTGTCACAGAAACAGTCTTTTTTCTAACTTTTTTGCCACTCTCTGTCGCTACTGCTGCATGTGAGTCTTGCTGCAAAATTTCAGTTATTTCCGGGTCAAGAAACAAAAAACTCACAGCAAAATGAGAAATCAGCTTTCCATGCTGGGTTTTTAAAATCCATGTTTTAATTTTTAATCACAAAACAAAAATCGAGAAACGGTTCGTTTTCCGTTTTTGTTTTCCAACTTTGAAATGAAAATCGGGAAACGGCTCGTTTTCTCTACTTTGTTTTCCAACTTTGAAACGAAAATCGGGAAATAGCTCGTTTTCCGATTTTCATTTTCTGATTCCTAAACAAAAATCCATTGGCCGAGAAATACATGGACCGTTTACATGTAGAAATCTATACAGTCACACTACTTTTTGCATCCGGAAGTGTCACCCTCTGCTGTCAAAAGAATGGCGGTTTACGGGACTTTTACTTAGGCTTCATTTTACAGACTGTGAGACTACGCCATATTGCCAAAAGTATTTACTCACTCATCCAAATCATTGAATTTAGGTGTTTCGATCACATCGTCAACTGTTAGTGGTATTATAACAAAATGAAAACGATTGGGAACAACAACAACTCAGTCACAAATTCATCACAGAGTGGGATCAGTGGATGCTAATGCAGATAGAAAACAGAGGTCACTGACTTTCTGTTAAGTCAATCATTATAGACCTCCAAACTTCATGTGGCCTTCAGATTAACTCAAGAACAGAGTGTAGTGAGCTTCATGGAATGGTTTTCCATGGCTGAGCAGTTGCATTCAATCTTTAGATCAACAAATGCAATGGAAAGCATTTAAAGCAGTTGTGAAAACCACGGCAACACTGGACTGTAGAGCAGCGGAGACGTGTTCTCTCGAGTGACAAATCATGCTCGAGTGAGTTTGGTATGTAAGAACTTGACTGGCCTGCACAGACTCCTTACCTCTTCTTGACAGAAGAAATTTTTAGAATGAATTTGAATGGTCAAAAATTCCCATAAACACACTCCTAAACCTTTTTGGAAAGCTTTCCTAGAAAGAGTTGAAGCTGTTATAGCTGCAAAGGGTGGGCCGACATCTTATTAAACCCTGTGGATTAAGAATGGAATGTCGCTCCATTTAATATGTGTGTGAAGGCAGACGAGTGAATACATTTGGCAATGTAGTGTAAATTTTTTTTATATAAGGGCACATGAGTAGCTGGATCACATGACTACCTTAAATAGAGGGAGTCACCGGATCAGTTCAAAACTATATGACTGCATCTGGTATTCATTTTCTATGAGACTAACTATACAACTTGTGTAAGCCTAAAGCCTAAAAATTCAAAGGATTTGCAGATCATGTGGAATTACAAGGGAAACACTACTCCCTCAAATAGAAGCAAAATGTGCTGTAGACCAGGCACTAGGGAACAGTTAATGTGTATGTTTGCACTCCCTCCATAACAAAAATACAGACATTCTTCATCTGAAGTGACACCTTGACAAATGGGTTTGAGTAAATAGCTGGATCCAAAAGACAAATACTTCGGAACAATCACGCCAGACAGCAAAACAGACACTGTTGACATGAATAGCTGCATTATATTCTACACCTGCCAACAAGCAAGTCAGTCAGGCTGATCAAAACATGTTAAATATGAAGTACTTAAAATGTGGGTGTGTTTGAATAACAACATGTTCTTTTCGAAACTATAGTCCCATTATTAAAATAGGCCACACAGAATGAAAATGCCTATAAAAGGAAAAATAGTGCTGTGGAGGAAAAACATATCTCTCAGTTCCTCATAGTCAACTGCTTTGTTTGAAATGATTCCAGTAAGAAAGATAGATGTTTAAGATAATCAATCTAGAGTTGGACAACTTGCAAACTGTGAATGATTATTTCTATCCCATTTCTTTTTCAGCAACACCCTCTTCCCCCAGAAAACACACTGTGGTTCCAGATTTATCTACTGATGTCCAAACTTTGCTCTCTACTTACTACAAGGAAAGGTAGATTTTCTTTTACCCTTCATCCCCATGCACATTTTAACCACCTGCCAAATACACTCGCATGTATTTGGCAGTACGATTTCTGTCCTGTCTAGCCGTATTAAATAGTAAATCTGCTGCTAATGCTCATCATGACATGCATAATCTTTTGTTTGTTATGACAGCCCAGCACAGCTTGTATTGTAACTCCAAGTCATGAAATATTGCACAGGACTTGCTACTGATTTTCAGGCAGTAAAACAAAAGAATCCATCTAAATTTTATTCACCTGCACAGATAACAAGTGTTAAAAGAGCCTGCCCACATGCTTTACTTCACCATGAATCTTTTGTGGTGCATGTTTTAGTAGCTAATTTGGCATGAAAATTGGAACAGAAATAAATTGTTAGTAATATCTGAGAATATCTTAGGATTTCAAACCTTGTAAAAATAAAAAGCATGTTTTGGCCTAGTCTGGGCAAACATTGCAATTTAGTTGTAGCTACAATATACCTAACATATCTGACATCTGGCCACGTAAAATAAGTGGGGTCAGCAGATGCTGAAGTGTGTACTGCATAGAGGTTGCTAACTTTCTGCACTGTCAATGACTGCAGACCTCCAAACTTCATTTGGTCTTCAGATTAGCTTAAGAACAGTGTGTAGAGAGCTTCATGGAATGGGGTTTCATGGCTGAGCAGCTGCATAAAAGCCATACATCGCCAAGTGCAGTGTTGGATGCAGTGGTGTAAAGTACACTACCACTGGATTCAAGAGTAGTGGAGACGTGTTCTCTGGAATGACAAATCATGTCTTGCCATCTGATAGACAAATCTGGGTTTAGTGGTTGCCAGGGGAACAGTACTTGTGCCAAGTGTAAAGTGTGGTAGAGGAGGATTCTGGTGTGGGGTTGCCTTTCAGGAGTTGGGCTCGGCCCCTTAGTTCCAGTGAAAGGAAATCTTAAAGCTTCAGCTGGTCAAGACATTTGGAACAATTTCATGCTCCCAAGGTCCATAAAGACATGGATGAGTGAGTTTCCTGGGGAAGAACTTGACTGCCTTGCACAGAGTTCTGACCTCAACCTTTTAGAACACCTTTGGGGATGAACGAGAGCGGTGACTGAGAGCCAGGCCTTCTTGACCAACATCCGTCCTTCTGGAAGAATAGTCAAAAATTTAAAGAAAAAAATACCAGGTCTTAAAATGAGATAATTTGAAGCAATGGTTTTCTGTATGACTTTCAGTCTCCCACATCATTGTGGAAGAATTTTAGCCCACATCACAATGTTGCTTCTTTTCACTGAGGTTTGCGGTCATTTGTTTATTCATAGCTCTCTTAAACGTTTCAGTCAGGTCAGGTTCATGTCTGCACTTTGACTGGGCCTTTGGAAGACCTTGTTTTCTTTCCCAACAAGTACAAGGTGCCCGGCAAAAGAAGCTCAGACCATCACACCCCTCCCCCCATCACCGAGCTTGACAGTTGGTGTATGTGCTTATGTTTGGTTTTCACCAAACATGGCACTGTGTATTATGGCCAAACATCTCTTTGGTCTTACGTGTCTACACGTCTTGTGGTTTGTTCCGATAAAACTATGCAAGGCTAAGCCATGCTGCAACGTTCTTTTAGAAAGAAGAAGCTTTTCCTGGCAACCCTTCCTAATAAACCATACTTGTCTTAGTGAACATTGACATGTAACACGAAAACTGAGACCTATAGAGTCTGATATGTAGCTCTTGGTTGTTGGGAATTTCTTTGAGCAATGGTCTGATTGTGGGGAGAATTTTCTGGGATGTCCACTCCTCGTGTTGGGATTCATTGTTAGAATGAAAGACTTCAAATTGCTTTGAAATGGCCTTATAACCCTTCCAGACTGATGAGCAGCAAAAATTCCTCCTTTAAGATGAGGATGTTCTTCCTTGGCATCGTGTAAACACAAGCCTTAATGCTCCAGACCTGCTAACTGACCTGGCTGAGCTTAAATGACAAATTCTTAAAAATCTCTTGATACATAAAGCCTTGGAATTTAAAGAATAATTTTTTCACCATGGCTGTACATTCAGCAGTGATCAGTGCACTGAAATGAATAGACACTAAGATATCCTGATATCAAGCAGCAATCAAGCAGCAATTAACAGGAGACACAGATTGTAGGTCACACTCTTGGTCTACCTCTTGAAGTGAAACATGTATGATGTGGACTCTGCCACCAGAACAAGTATGTACCCGAATTTCCCCGTTGTGGGACAATAAAGTCTGTTCTTATTTTTATTCTTATGTACGTAATATACCTTGTTGTCAAAAGCAACACATTCTGTTCAGGGGTGGGATGATTGTGGGAAGCCAGAGAGAGGTCAAAATGTCTCAGAGAACAGGTTTTACAACAGAGTTTGATAGTTGATATATGTGAGGTAACAGCCAAAGAAAATGACTAGACTGGCTTTCACACTGCTGGCTTTGTTTAACTTGAAATACTTTGTGTTTGTGGTTTCCGTAGTCTATAAAGGTTCCTTGGACAGAATTCCTCTAATGCGTCAGACTGATACCTCACATTCATAAACATCCTGTGTGTGGTTGTGTGTGAGAGAGTAGTTACATGAACTATCAGGGTTTTTCCAACTTGTATCAAAAATATGATGCTTGAGAGAATGGCTCATCTCAGATTTCAACCCGCTGAGCAGGTGCCAGTGTTCAACTTTTTTGGATTTAAATCAGGGGAGAGGGTCAAAGTGCTAATTCCTAGATGAGATTTGAACTGGCCTGAGAGCAGATGCATCTACGGAGTGAATGTGAACATACTAGGTGACATTGTTCTTGAGTTATGGTCACGTTAAAATTTTTGTAGAGCAGACACCGATGCCTATTGCTATGACAACAGCTGAGCTAAAAATGCATTCAATTTAGGCATTTTAAAATTAGTTATTAAATTGCCAATGATACATTTTGCAAGTGAAATTGAATGAAATTCAAACCACTTCACAACAAACAGTCAAGACACTAAAATGATACAGATTAAACCATCAGACAACAGGAGAAAGAATTTACATTCAAGACAGGGAGCCAATGAAGAGAAGTCAATATGGGAGAAATATCTCTTTCTAGTCCCTGTCAGGACTCTAGCTGCAGTGAGTTGGATCAAGTGAAGGCTTTTCAGAGAGCTTTCAGGACAGCCTGATACGAATTACAGTAATGAATGCATAAAAGTAATGAATACATAAACTAGTGTTACTGTGAGGCAGGCTTTTTGTAATTTTAGAGATTTCGCATATCTCTCAAAGTTACATAATCATTGAATGGTAAGAAAATTTCTTGACAGCAAAGAGACAGACAAAAAGCAGATCAACATCCCACCCCGAACTACAGGAATAACTCTAGACAAAGTGACATCCCTATTATAATGACCTGGCAAATAACGTTCGTTAATTCTTGTAAGTACAATGACTATATTCTCATACCAGCAGATCATCAGATATGAAAGTCACAGTTGGAGTTGTGGTTTTGACACACATTTGTTAAAATAACTTCAACTGCCAAGAGGGTGTGATACCTTTTCCATGACTGTTTGTCAGCCTTGTACTCATATTTCCACAAAACACTATAGATGAAGTTTATTTGATGACATTTTAAGACTGTTGATTTTATTTTATACCTTGTACTAAGTTTTTTAAATTCCTTTTTGTCCCTTCTTTTTTTCCTTTCTTTTAACAGTTATTGATGACCCTGGTCATACTGGGAAAGGGCGAAACACCCTCCTAAGCTGTGCATTTCTGGCTACCATGGCTGGTCAAGGAGTCAGAGAAGGACATGATAGATGGTGGTCTTTCATGATTTATAGGCTAACCTGAATTAATCTGCTCTACTCACTGTTTTCATTCTACTCCTGAGTGAAACTGTTTCTCCAACCACAACAGCTATAAATTTGTGGAGCGGAGCTTCTGTTAAATTAAAGACTATGTAAGTAGCAATAGCATTAACTAGCAATTAACAAAACTTTTGAGGATATAATGAGATTCTGTTTAGAAAGTAAGCTCTAATGCTTCTTATCTTTAGTTACTGCAGGCACCCTCTGGGCTAAAATAACATCTTGCTAAATATGAGTCTTACATGCTGCAACATGTGCAAGTGCAACTTAAATCTAATTAAACTGAGGTATTTAACATTTTCTGCTGCTTTTATTGTTATGTGGCAACAAATACTTTCCGTTGCGCTAGCCATCAACTATAGCAGTATACTGAAAAAAACAGAAGTCTGGCACATTTATGCAGAATGACTCACTCCAAATACTCAAGAAGTTCTTACTGTAAAGTGACAGCACTCCTTGCATTGTCTACAAATAGAATCAGTGATGTTATTCTTGTGGCCACACCTCTTAGAAACATACTCTACGCTTCCAGATTCCATCCTGGGAGCAAGAGTGCTTTGCTGTTGGAGCGTATGTGTAAAAATGTAAAGACTGATCTGTCTAGATATACCAAGGATGCAACAAACACTTCTGTTCTGACAAAAAAGATTAGGCATTGTTGATGTGCTTTCTCTACTTCATAAGAACTGGATGAACAAGTTTGAAATGGTTTGGGGTTTTCTTTAATCCACGCAGTCAAAAGTATACGTACGGGCTGAAAAGCATAAAACATCCTCAAAAATATTGGGTTAAATGTCTCTTAGCAAGTTGCACCTCAACCAGGTGCTTTTTGTAGCTATCAACAAGCTTCACAGATAAAATCCAGAGCTTTGGATCACTTAGTTTAGTGGTAGGAGGCAGTTTTAAGTTATATTTTAATTGATATTAAAATTAATGATATGTTACTTGCATTTTACAAGGAGAAGCACAATGCCTGTTTGCATTGTGCTTTTTAAATAGATCATGTGTAGCATGCAATTACTAAATTCCTTGCTGGGTTGGTGCTTGTTCTCCTGTCAACAGATTTTGTTTAAAAGAAGAAAACATTTTTTGGTTTGTTGTTACATAATATGTTTAACTACCCATGCAAAGGGCCCTGGTTAAGCAAAGCATTGCTTTAAAGTGACAAGTCAAATTCCTGTCTGAGCATGCTGCATGTCTTCTCAATGTGATCTTTTCAAAAATGTCAAAATGTTGAAAGTGATGAAGAGCAAGTAAGGAGGTGATCAAAACAAATCCAGGAAACAGTGGGATCAACTTTGAACCCAGTTGCTTAGTCAGTATTGTTCTCACTGTCAATGGCTTAAAGCGCTATTCAAATGAAAGAAAATGGAGACATAATAGTTTTCGTTGTTCTTTTGTGATTTGAATTGGCAGTTTGCATGCAATAAATGAGCATCTAAATGTACGTGAGTGTCGGTTTTATTTTGATGTTGTCACACCTGAAAATCTCATGTCAAAGAATACCGACTCGAAAACAAAAACGTAACCTGATAGCAGGCTGCGTCTGTGGTATTCATGCACGACTAATAAAAAAGGAATGCTTTGTTACACGTTACACATCTTATAAATATATTAAAAAGTCTCAAAACATGAAAGGTTGATAAGAAAAATTTATTATTTAAACAGATTAATTTCACAACATAACTGGTGCAAAAGTCTGGCAACAGAATCACTATTAACAAAGCTCTATTTCATGTGTATTGTAAAAGACTTGCACAAGACTGAAGTTTTAAATGTATTATGCAAACAATATGTCAGGACAGAATACATGAAAACTGCAGATTCTCTTTAAATCAAGCTGCTTAATTATTGGCATGATTTTTTGTATTCATTTTTTGTCCACCTGATGCTTGGTGATGAATGGGAAATATATGCAACATATAGAGCTGTAATATGATACGGTAAGTACATGAGCATGAGTCAGCTTTAATGTGGTGTTGGTATGTTTGTGTTTTCGGCTTAACTGGTCTTTACGATGAGCTTGATATGATTTTCTTTAGCTTCATGACTTCTTCGGTGGTGAGCCGTAACAGAGGAGCAGAGCTGGAATTGACCATGAGCATAGCTGAGGACCCCATCTCCGAGTTCTGCTTCTCTTCCTGGACGTTTTCATAGAATTCTTGCTCCCTGGGTGGGCTAGAGTCACTTTCCACTTCAATGGGTGAAGACTGGGTCGCTCTCTCGTGGGGATACCATGAGTTTGATGACTTGGAGTTGTAGAACTTATTAATATCCTGCTGATCATATGGGAAGACATCCGAAGGCAAAGGCTTGGAGCTCATAAAATAACTTTGGCTTTTATTGTTGTGACTGCCGTTCATCTGCGTGCGGTTTGGCACATTTCTCAGATGTTGAGCTGAATTCTGGTGTTGGGGATTCATGCGAATTGTCATATCAGTGGGGAAAGTGCTTGTTTCGGGCCAATTCCTTTGTTCAGACTGTTGGTCCTGAGTGTTAAGAGGAGTCTTGCTTTCAT
>VOQJ01018416.1:9490-30357 GCA_015052665.1 Apistogramma diplotaenia | reverse complement strand
CACCATTCCCCCCCCCCCCCCAAAAAAAAACAAACAAACTGCTGAAGCTTAAAAAAAAATTGGAGTCCATAAACCAAAGGGTGATATCACAGCAACTATGTCCATCTTTTTTATACAGTCTATGTTGTTTACACAAACTAAACTGCGTTAGCGTGTTTGATTTTTCCTTCTCTGAGACAAACTGTTACTGACTGACTGACTGACTGACTGCATGTTCTCAACACTGTTATTAGAAGAAAGGTGCCAGCAAACGAGGGCTGCATTCACACTTTGCTGTTAACATCACATCTATCCGACTCTGTTACAAGACTTCACACCTCTTGGCTGTGGAAAGTCTGATGATCCTGAATGAAAGCTAATCCTTATGGGTGAATAAAAATCATGTTCTCACCAAATTTCAGCCCATGCCGATAGTGAGCCTTCAGCTCTGCGATAAGATGGAGTTTCCCATCCACGCCGAGGGAATGATGCAGGCCGAGCGCTCGGCTCAGCTGACGCACACACAAATGCCTCTGCAGCACTTTGGTGTCCTCTGGGAAAGCGAATCCCTCCTCTCCCTGCTTGCCCAGTGGAACAGCTTCACTCAGACGGTTAATGAACTAAAAAATAAACATGTTTCACGACAAAGCCTTTCATTTCACAGGAGGCGGTTCCACAGCACGGCTTTAACCGTCTCTCACCTGAACGTGCTGCTCGGGGGAGAGCAGGTGTAGGTATATTTTCAGGTCAGTGATGCAGCAGGGCTTGTCTCCAAACTTGTTGAAGAACTGTACCATCAGCTCTAAAGGCTCACCTGTTTAACACCAACCAGCAGACGGTCAGACTGAGGCAACAAGATACACGTAAATGTATGTTTGTACAGTAACTGTGTGTGTTTTACCCAGCAGGCTTTCCTCAGGACAGCCTCTTTCTCTCAGTCTGTGAATTAATTCAAGACGAGCCAAGTAAGGCCCTCTGAGCGAGCGCGACTCTTTGCTGTCCTCCCCCTTAATCCTCTCCTCCACAAACCTCACCACCTCAGCCACTGTGTGATGGACTGAACCCTCTGAACAGCTTGGGATGGACAGAAAAACACACATCAGTGAGCAACAGATAATATTACACTTTGGATTAAAAATCTCTGTAAAGTTTAGAGAAAGTGGAAAGATTTGTGTATTTTTAAACGTATCCAGCCACCTTCATCACCAGTAACACGAGTTTCAGCAGGTGATGAGGATTTTTAAGGTCAGACAGGAGGAACAATGTCTTCATTAAAAGGGTGGGTGAGAACAGCACACAGCAGAGTTCACACAAACACCTCTGAACTTACTGCTCGCCTCCTTCTGGTGGGCTCCACGACTGATCCATCAAGTGGAAAAGCGAGTCGAAGTAGGCCGGGTAGAACTGCCAATCATCAGGACTGCAAAGAAACAGGTTTGTTAATCCTGGCTGCAATTTGTTCTTCAGATGTGATGAGCATCGGCAGGTGACACTCTAGAGGTGTTCCTTCCCTTAAGCTGGATAAAGAGATTGGTCCCAGACCTCCACCAAGCCTGAAAATCCCCTCACAACATGTATGACTTCAGTCCCTGGATCCAGAAGGATGTGTGAACTAGGACAAGTCTGGGATATGATAAGAAATGTCCCACTGTGCCTGCTTTCCTACTTTGTGTGTTTATCAACAGGATTCTCAAACAAGATCAGCTGTTAATTTCTGTTATTGGAGTGACAATCGATACATTTATGATCACAGCCTGAGCACTGCTGCGGTGAAAGCGTCCACTCACTTTTTGAGCAGCAGCTTGTGGGCCAAAGCGTTGCACTCCGGCCAGCGCTGCAGCCGCTTGTACAGCATCATGCACTTGCTCTCTCTGCTCTGCAGCTCGCTGGTCAGCTTCTCTGCACAAAGACACAGAAGCATCAGCCGACATGCCACGTGTCATCAAACTACACCTTTTATTTACTCAGAACGTTGGCTAACACTTTGCCTAATAACTAGTGTTAAATATAAATACACCCTGATGCCATAATATGATCACTTTTTCTTGTTCCCCTGCAAAGGTACATCAACATTACCGATCCTATTATAAAGGTTTACTGTCACTTGATTAGTTTAAGAGAAAAGAGGAGAAAAAATCTGCTTACCCCCGAGTGGGCCTCGGATCACCTCGAGAGCCTCGATGCACTTCCCCAAGCGCTCCAGGATCATGAAATAAAGCTGCACCTGCAGTCACAGAACAAGCAAAACAAACTGTCAGCGTGACCATGATCAAAGACTTTGAATAAAGAAAATCTGATGCCAAATGTTTCTGTAAACGGTCTGAAAAGGGCTGTGTGATATTCAGACAGCACGGCTCAACTCTGCACCGTGTGAAGGTGTTACTGTCGGCTCCTGTATCGGGTACTTCTTTAGCACCCGCACAGCCGAGGTTCCGAGCGCCCGGACAGCACGGCGCTGATTGGCCGGGGGAGACTCGTCACTAGCTGAGTCATGAGAGCGACTCCTCCAACCGTCACACCGAGACCACGCTGCTACATCGACTCCACCAACACCCAGGTGGTTCAGTGGAAAACTGAGGTGATGCTGTTGCTTTTCAGCAGCGCACATTTCAACCCCCCCACAAAAAAAACAACAAGCAGTAAAAGCAGTTAACACCAAAGTGCTGAATTCTGGGTCGTCTGTGGCAGCTGATGCCAACATGTGAACAGACTGAGTCAAATAGACTGAACTGTGATGCTACATGAAGGACCTGAATGAATTTCCATGAAAACCCAAAGGAGGTTGAATGGTGTGTAGCTGCTGATGGTACATGGTGTGACCGTGCAGCGGGGGTGAAAACAGTGGCCCTCCGAGCTGAGACCTCTGTGACATCATTCAGGATTCATCCAAACAGGATTTAAGAAAGTTGGCAGCTTTTTATTGAAGCCCTATTCAAAGGCTTCGGGGATCTGTGTCCACCGTGTCACCAGATGCATGAAACGAAATTCCCCAAATCTTAGGCTTCGGGCTGCGCTCGTCACCGGGAAACCTGGGACTGCATGACAGTCTTTAAACAGTTTCTTCTCCCAATTAAAAACCATCTAACTGAGGTGGTTTTTATTGAGGCTGATGTGATAAAGTCTGAATCTTTATTATCCCGCTGTCCATTTGAAAGCACAGCTGAAATAAGATGCTGCTGTAACTCACCTCTGCTTCGGCTTCAATCTTCTCCTCCTTCACCATTTTCTCCACCATGCGTTCAGCCAGAGGCAGGAACATGGTCTGGGCCAGCTTTTCATCTTGGGCTGAGATCGCCTTAGCAACAGATAAGCAGTACTTTTATCGTTCTTTCCCCAATAATGCAAATATTTTAGCATTCACGTTGTAAAGGCCCGCCTGTACCTGCATCACTAGACTCATGACCGACCAGAAGTAATAAGGATTCTTGGGGACGATTTTATACAAAGCCATTCCTGCCTGTGAAAGGAGAGGATGCACCCATTAACACTGATTAACAAACGCCTGCTGCTCACGTCGGTTTCGCCTGAGCCTTCTTACCTGCTGCATCTTTTTGTACTCGCCCACACGAGCGTACGCCATGAAGAGGTGAGAATGATACTCTTCGCTTAGAGGAACCTTCTTCACTGCAGCCTCGTACAGCTTGGTGACCAGCTCCGCTGTAGACGACACACACATACTTAACACCCACTCATCCGGTGTTACTACCCGCCTCCAAGCGTGTGCACGTATACTCACGGCGATGCATCTCTCTGTACAGTATGGTCAGAGCTTGAAGCGAGTTGTCGTCAGTGGGCTCGAGAGTGGCCACTTCCTGGGCCAAAGTGAACGCTTCATCCTGCTTTCCGGTCCTCTGGAGGCCGATGGCCTTCAGGACCTGGAGGAGCAAAAAAGACAGAGTTTCAGATAGAACTGAACGAAAAAGTCTGATAAAATAAATAAATAAAAGAGTTAGTAGAGCCACAGCCTTTCAGAGGGTTTTAACAACTGCTGCCAGCATGATGGCACCCCCAACAAAGGCTTTCTACTACACAGTCCCACATCACTGCAGTACCAAACAGGATCCACTTTATAGGACTGTTCTGATATCACAGGAATGAAATCTGTAAATGGTAAGTAGACCAGTTCACACTCTAGCTGAGCACTCGAACCCATTCACACACATTCAAACAGGCTCTCACTCCTCGGGTTCAGTATGTGGCACGCAGACTGGAGCTGCACCATTTGTGCTGGTGTGATAATTGTGCAGCTGCACCAGGAACACTGCAGCACAGCACCGCTTGTAGCCCAGCATGAGCTGTAAATTTATAGTAGGGCTACAACAATCCATCAAGTAACGTGACTGTAAACGTTCCCCTGGACTCATTTAACTCTGCAGTGGTTATCTGTCACCATGTGAGCTCCTGCGTTTCACACACATTTGCAACAGACCTTCAACAGAAGTGTTTAGGAGCGCGTGTATGAACATTAAGCAGGTGCACCCCCAGTTTTACTACAAAAAGACACAAAAGCAGCAGTAAAGCTGATGATGTCACAGTTTAACGTGCACACACATGCATGTGGCGGAGCTGTTGCTGAGGGTGAGCTAAGGTGGAGTCAGAGGCAGCGCTGGTGTCCATAATCACCACTAAAAGCTTCACTGGGAAACAGCTTCAGCAGCTCCATCATCAAACCACCTGATCAACATGTGGCGACATGAAGACAACAGAACAAAACTTTGTCTTTACAGTGAAAACCTACAGCAAAGTTACAGGAGTTAGAATAAAAAATTATTTTAATATTTTTGCACATGTTGCATGCAGTTAAACTCTTAAGAACTGGAAATTAATGAGCAGCCACTGTACACATCAGTCACCCTGAAGAGTTCACACTGAGCAGCAACAACAAGCACAGGTGCCTTTTGTCAAGTAACAAAACGCTTTTTATCTGATTGTAAGAAAACGAGGTCTGCGTCCTCAGTGCTGACCGTAAGAGGAAAGGCAGCAGCAGCTGAAACTGCACTGCTGGTTAAATACAGAAGAACTCTGTTTCCTTAAATGCTGTTTCACAGATATAAATTTGAGCCACAGATATATTCTGAGCCACTTGACCTCAAATCTCGTCTTTGGACTGTTGTTTCACCTTAATAACGTTGGTATTACGGTCTGAGGTTCCACGTTGTTGAACTTCACTAGGACTAGAATTTAGTTTGCTCAGTGTCTGATCAACATCATCGTGCACATACTGCAGAGCACGAGTGGTAGATGGAGGCGGGAACACTAGCAGTCTGTTTCACCACGTTAGCTGAGAACACGTTTAAGAGTATCGGGGATATCTTAAACTCCACACTCACAGCTAAATCTGAAAACACGTACGATGGAGCCAGGCAGCCGAGATGCTTTGGCCAAAAGGACGGCACGAGTCAAATCTAATTATTCCACTGAAGTACTGCAACCCTACTGGCAGCCACACTTTAAAGGACATTAAACACATGATCCAGTCTGTCTGACAGTTAAACAGGGTGTTTAAGGCAAACCAAAGGAAGTCATTATTTTCTCATTAGAAGAAAGAAAATATCAAATACTGTAAAACCATCATGATTTTAAAAAGAAACAAATGTGATATGAAAATGTTGTCATGCCGCCCAGCCCTAGATTGGACCAATTTTAATTATTTAAAGTCTACCATACACACTAACGCTGAGACCCACAATCAGCGGCACCTCAGTTACCCAGCAGCACTCAGTGACAAAGATTAGAGAAAAACAACATGGCTCATAAACTGCTCTCATAAGAAACCCAGTTTAAAGCATTTACTCAAACATAAGATGCTGTTTAACTGTAGGACGTATGTAAAAGGTTTTAAGGGCTCAAACTGCTGAGGAAAGGAAGTGAAGCTGCTCTCTGGGTGAAACACTTCGGATCCCCACAGGAACAGGTGACCATGTTAGCAGCTAGCAGGGCTAATGCCACTGATCACAAACACTCGGGTCAGAGCTCCGGGGAAAATGCAGTGCTGAGCGACAACAATGAACTGTGTACAGCATGTAAACAGGTGATTTATAAGCCAACAGAGAAATACTGGGAATACTGGGAATACTGGGAGTGTTACTCTGCTTCTCCTCTACACTCAGGCTGCACTTTGATTCAGCAGAATACAAATCTGATCTCAAGCACACAACTCTGCTGTTCTGGTTATCAGACAATAGAGCAATTACTGATTTTAATGCGAACAATAACACTACAGGGGAAAAGCTGGGCCGCTCTGCTGTATAAGACAGAAAGTCCACTAGTGTCCACAGGAATTTCATCATCGGACCACGAGCGTCACGGTGTGTGTGGACGTCCGTGTGCCTGCTCAGACTCGTCCACGGAGGGTTTATATCACACATGAGCCCCAGGCGGCACAGTTCAAATAAGTCCAACAGGAACGGCTGCTCGGCTGTCAGCCTGCCAGCTGCCCGTGTCTGCACCGGAGTATAATCCAGGCTTTAGGAGCCACAGAGTCATTCAGGTCTGAATACTCAGCACTGTAGCTACTGAATGAGCTGTGTTGCTCCTATTGGCTGCTCCTCTGTCACTCACAGCCCTCTTCCTGTAAGGGGTGGGTGCAGCAGCCATGGCAATTCAATTTAAAGCTACAGACACTGAAAAACCAGACATGGTGCAAACCAATCATGAGTGCCTTGTTTCTTTCATTTTATATTAAAATATGATTATTTAGCTCTAACGTGGCAGCAGCTGAGTTTATTTGGTGATTTGCAGTGGAACACAAGTCAAAGTTCACAGACTTCTACATTTAAAATGCTCCTATTTGATGAGTATTTCAGGCTGCCAACCTTACAGCTGCGTTACAGAGTCACAGCATTAGAAGGATGATTATTCTGAGCCAACAATAAAGCAGAAGGATCCAGCGATTGCCACCTCTGTTAATTATAAAAGGGCTCCTTTAAATATAATGAACAACAAATGAAATTCTAACCTGGGAGTTCAGCGTTTGTAAAGACACAAACCATACAAATCACCATGTGCTTTCATATCAACGTGAGAACTTTAAACTGTGAGTCAGTCACCTGCTTCAGCTGGAGCAAGAGTGAAGGAGTCGGAAAGAACAGTGCCGTTTGCTGAAGAAGCCCATCCAGAGAGCAGGTTAGGTTACCACAGTGCTGACTTTAGCTTAGCCGTCTCCGTGGAACTGAAAACCCCGAGTGCCCCTAATCCCAAGCTTAGCAAACCCAGTTTTCACTGAAGCTGGAATTATATGTTCAAACAGTAAGTGCAAATGTTCATGCAGATGTCTGCATTACTGCCTGCATCGACCTATCTGAGAACTGACATTACGATGCACGAACTACATATATATGCACCCCAGGCAGGCCTAAATCTGCCTTCAGGAACATGCTCGCTTTAACAAGAAAAGAGAAGAACTTGAACTAAACTGTGCTGCAATTAGCAAGTCTACATACGACCTGGACAACAAATCAGATGTCTTTACTTTCCAGCTGCAGATTTCTAGTGGTGGACATGGATTTCCCACATCATAGGTGCTGGATATGCAGAAATCCATTAAATGATCACAACTGCAACTTGTCTGTGCAAAAACTCTATACTTTCCTCTGCATATTTTGGTACATCAGATATTGAGATTATTAAAGCAGATCATTATTGGCAGTAAATTCCATATAGTCTACTGTCTAAACAGCAGCTCCACTGTCAGGTTTGCACTCTCTTACACTAAAGCCAACAGTGGAGGAACCCTCAGAGAACACCAACAAAGTTCAACACTTTGAGTGAGAACAGTCACCCACCTTGGCACAGTGCAGGTCCTTATGTTTCTTGAGCAGTTTATCTGCCTGCTGTATCGCCATTTTATTGTTGCCATTGTCAAGATAATCTGGAGAAGCACAAGAACATTACTTTTATTAATGAATCATTAGGTGAATTGACAAACTTATTAACAAAAAATCAAAACCCTGAGTGGTCACTGCTTCTCAGCTTAGAGTGTTTTTGTGTTTGACAGCAGGTTAGTCATGAAGTTTTTTGTAATTTTAAGAAAATAATCTCAGTTATAGATGCTGTAACTCCCAATTTATCTGGTAAAATTACACGCAGAAGCTTTCACTAAAATTACATGAGGCACAGCTCTGTAAATCGTTTAAGTGTGCGGCTGCAGACGCAGAAAAGAGACACCTTAGTTCAGCCTCCTCCGTACAGCTGGAAGCCAAAATTAACCGTGCCGGACTGATTATGTCACGTCTATTCTCTCTGTTCACACTGTGATCAGGACGGGAAAGTTCCCAAAAACCTACAGACACCAGGCGAACCTGACGTGGGGCTGATTTCATTTGCAGCAGTAAAGTAGTAATAACTGCATCACACAGAAGTTCAGGTTACAGTTTAGAGGAGGACTTGCAGTTTAAGCTTCACTCCCATAGTAAAAAAACGAGCACATCTACATAGAAGACAGTGCACATTCTCACTTAGTACACGTGAATTACAGCGTGAAACTAACAGTAAATGAAAATAAAACAGCAGCAAATTGGTGTGATTTATTTTACTTCTCGTGATGGAAAACACCATTATTTCCGTTATTTACCGGCAGTTACTGGGAGGTCTGCGAGCTGACAGCTCTATGCCAGCTAGCTAGCATTACATCTCATTTGCTAGAGTTAGCTTGAAGCATTGTCCTTAAACTACTGCGAACCAAATTCTAGGTGGAAGCTAACAGTGCCACCTTTAGCTTTCTACAAAAGACCTAAAGCGTCACACCGGCGTTAATCACATACATGTCAGGACGAGGCAGCCAACCTGCGCAAGCGGACAACTTTTCTTTTTGTCCACTTGCAGCATGTGCTGGAGCTTAGTGGCTGACTGCAGCTTAGCTGACACATTAGCAGGCTAAGCTACGCTGTTAAATAGCGCCTGTTAGCCAGAGGAGAAAGCACTTCGACTTTGAGAATGAGCCGAGCCGAACGTCAAAAAATGTCTGCACCTTTCAATGTAATAACACAGCTGGGAATCTTTACAAATTTAACAAGGGACAGACTGTTTCATTCAGAAACCCGTCGCCGGAGACGTGTTCTACCCCGGCTCAGTGGAAAACCGGGTAAGGTGCACTGTCATTGGGCGCTGCAGGCAGCAGAGTCCGTGGTTGGACCTGGAGGGGCCGCACCGCTGCCCCACGATTCCAGCAGCCTCCGCTTTCAACATATTCCCCGGGATAGTGCGTAAGTGTGTTTACCGAACCTCCAAACGAGCAGAAATCTATAAGTTCCCATTGAAACCTTACCGTATATGGGTCTGAGTCTCCTGTCGTTTGGATCTTGCACATGGCCTCTCGCCGCCATGGTGTAGTTTACCTGCTGAGTAGATGTTCACGCATGCGTATTCGAAGCGGCCTCAGGCGCGACTAAAGGATTTATTTCTCGCTGAAAGCATAAGTATTGAATGGAAGCACATTAGTGTCAGAACTAACGACATTATTTTCAAAATCTAACCTTCAGCTTGTGGCCTCATAATTCAGCAGTGTATATCAAGAAGTAAGTTCTTACTTTTTTAACTAATACTTTGACTTCAGTCAAAATTTTTGTCTCCTATTTTGGGTTTTAACCAAAAATGATAAAACTTGGAAAGCAGCGTTCTAGTTAACTAAAAAATGTCAAAAAATATTGTTTGTTTCTCTATCCAGATAGAATTGTACATATTACATGTGATCTTTTTAAAAATGTGCTTAGCTGTTTATCAACTGAAAAAAACAGCGGTTAAGTTGTGATTCAAGTGTATGCTAATACATATAATAAATGAGGGGCACAGACTGGAGCTACACTCACTACAGTAAATCAGGATTATCAGTAAAATAGCCAAAGCCCAACTTTTAGATAAGATAAGAAGATAAGAACGGCCTTTATTGTCCCACAAAGGGGAAATTTGGGTGTGCAAGCAGCCAGAGGTTTATACAGTTAGAGAATAAATATACAAAATAAAATAGTAGTAACAAAAATATTCTAAACACAAAAATGTACATAGTGCAATTAGATTGCAAGAAAAAATATGTATATACATGTATAAGTTATGTGCATGTTTACAAGTTTTTCTTAGCGCAGAATACGAGTGGATTGTTCAAAAACAGCAGTAACCTAACTACAGGTCTGTTGGGAGCAGTGGTGGTTGTAAAGTCTTACAGATGCCGGAAGGACAGGAGATCACAATTTTGACTTAGTAGATTATAATTACAAATTAGAAACGTAAACATATGAACTCAAATGTCAACATTAACAAATAAAAAATATTTAAAGACAGCATTTTTGATGGTAAGGCTTAAGAAAAAGTCACATTGGCTAGTGACCCTGCACTAATGCACTTCTTGGACATCCTGACTTACAACAAGAAAGACCACCTACAGTATAAACCACTTTGTACAGGAAAGCACGGACAAAACGTCACTCCTACGTGGACACTCGTATCATCCTGTACCTTTAGAAAGAAGTCTTCCTGTGTCAGTTTCACCACATGGGTAGCTCTAATAGTGACACCTCAGACACTCCAGGCTCTCTTCCACCTGCTCCTGTTACTACAGATCAAATTGTTGCCTGCAAACGTCATGTCCAAACAACAAGGGGGTCAGAGCCAATCCCTGATGTAATCCCACCGCCATTTTGAAAACATCTGTCACTCCTGCCTCACACCTCATCATTGTCTTCATCCGTGTCCTTCATCGTCTCCTCTCTTGGGAACAGATCACAAGCTCTTTCTGTCTCCTCAAAGAGACAATGCGACTTCTTCTGACCTTCTCTGTACTTCTAAATCAACACCGTCAGAGCAAATATCGCACTTTTGGTGCTTTTTTTAACATGAAGCCACACTGCTGCTCGCTGACCACCATGTCTCTTCTCAGCTAAGCTTTAACAACTCTTTCCCATAGCTTCAAGGCACCGAATATCAACTTCATCCCTCTGTAGTCCTGTAGCTTTGCACATCAGTCATCAGCTCCTCAAAGTCCTCCTTCCATCTTCTCAACACTCTTCAGTTGTGCAGTTGAGCAGAGACACGTCGCTCACTGTGTGCGCACTGCTGAGGTTCGGTTCATTTATTTCTGCACTGTTTCATCCAGATATCATCATTATTGGTGAGCAGCAACATGTACCGCTCATGTCAGCGAGGAGCTACAGGACAGAGGCAGTTTTGGCATTGCGCTCACAACTCTGAGCCGTCCTCTCGTGTCAGTTACACACCTGTGGTAACATCTCCCCGTTCCATGCTTCTGTTGGGGTTAAATTTAGCCCAGCTTGCAGGAAACTGCGTGTCACAAACCTTAGTATAATCTTTGTGAGGTTAATTTAAATATCCTCATTCTGAAAGGAGAATTGCGCTGTTACTGGATTGGGACTTCGCATGTACAGGCCAGATGTATTCCCAGCTTTATTGCTAAGTAAATACAAAAAGGATAAAAGTCATCCTAAGTTTGTTCTCATGGTCTCATACGATGGTCTCCCATATTTTCTTTTATGTCACTGTTATTTCAGCTACTCTTCTCTCTGGAAACTCTTGTGTTTTGATGCAAATGCGGTCTTTATAGGTTCTCTCATCCAGGTCACAGTCGTCTGCAGATCTGGAAAAAGGGCGACTGGACCTCTTTTTGATTCTTGAACACGTTTCACCCCCCATCCCAAAGGCTTCTTCAGTTCTCAAACCATAAGGTGGAAGAACATTTTAAAGCTCATCATGTACAGAAATTAGAATTCAACATAGCCCTCACTGTTATCTGTGTGGCTACAGTGTTGCTATTCTAATATTGTCTAACATGTTTCCCTCCTGTGTGTAGTTAACATCTGGATTGCTTCCACCTGCTGTGAAAATGCATTTGTACTCTGTAGTTTGACAATCTAAATGACCTTCAGACTTTAACCACTTAGAGAACCGTCAGCTCACTTTATTACAAAAATCCACATTTGCATGAATTCACAGTACAGATTACATATCGTCTCACATCGTTCTGTGTGCTGTGCAGCAAACATTTCACATTCCAATCTAAGCTGTATTTAAACCCAGTGTTAACATCATGTTTTCAGAAGAACAAAATATCAACATGTCACATTCAGAAGAGAAGAGACGTAAGCTGGACACGAAAACAGAACATTTAACGACAACTGGACCAATAAGTACGCACATATAAAAATGCTGACAGCATTTTAATTTATGACTGATTTCAATATAACCAAAGTCGTTTGTTTACTAGTCTCAGTAGAAGCCAGTTTCTATTACTGTCATTTGACTGGGCTTCAAATAAAAATGCTGAAAACAACCATTCACACCTGTGTGTAATTTAGAGTGACCAATTAACCCAACCCCAGTAAGTTTTACATTTACATATGGATAAAGTTTAACTGGGTACCAAATTTTGATGGTTAATGTTCTCACCATAATGCTAGAACACAAATATGTCATTCTTCATTAAACTTTATTCATTTTTAAAGCATTTTAAAAACAGCAGCTGCAACAAAGTGCTGTACAACTAACCAACACAGAAGAGCAAAAAAACAACAAAAACACCACGAAAAGGTAAAATCTCAGTGTACTAAAAGCCAATGAATAAAAATATGTCTTAAGAGAGGTTTTGAAGGTCGATAATGAAGTAGCACTCCTGATGTGAAATGGCAGGTTGTTCCATAATTAAAGATGGTCTGCTCACGCTACAGAGCATATAGACAGTGGCTGCTTGTTGGCTCTTAATTAAACACTCATATTTGGATTATACAGGAGTTATATATAAGTTGAAAAGATGAGCATCGGTTTGGGAAACGCACACATTACATCTGTTCTTAACAGCATCTTAATCAGTATATTAATCCACATGTTTACGGCTATTGCTGCCATGTAATACATCATTTATTAGCAGAACCCATGAAGGTGTCAAGTGGACTGGACAAACCAAAGAAAAATGATCCTGGACTGTGATAGCTTTATGTAGGCATCCACAATTATGCACAAGGATTCGTGTAACTCTTTGTAAGGAGGGACTTACAAACCAATGTAAGCATTGTAACTTTGTGTTTCACTTGGATCAGGCACTGAGAGTGGAAATTACTGCCTTTCAGAAAGAACATGTGCATTTGTTGCCAGTATCAGTACGACAGAAAATAATTGAGAAGCACTGCCTTATAAGGTTTTACTTCACTTCTTGATGTTAATAAGATACCAAAAAGGTTGAAATTTAATCTTCCTTAGGTTCTCTATACTTAGTGTTTAATACTTGGACAGTATTGGTTCTCTGACAGCTTTAGCTCAGTGTTTATTTTATAGTTCCCAGTTTCGTTCTCCTTTTTCCTGTTTTAGTTCTCTGAAAATAATTTCTCTTAATGTTAATTGTATCCATGATGGTACTAAAAGGAAGTCGACCTCTACTTTATGTAGAAGGAAAAATGCTGATGTAATTTTTCTACTCATTCGGTTGATACGTTTTGGAAAGCACAGTGGGACGACCAAGCTTATTTTAGCCATTTCTCCCAACAGTCAGCAGGGGGCGCCATTCTCCTAAACAGGGATATACTTGAATCTCATAATTCTGATGAGGGCAGATGGATAATAACTGTGCTTAAATTGAATAACTCTTATTTTATAGTTTGTAATTTATACAGTTACAATTACCCTGCTCAGGCCAAAACTATGTTTACGGAGCTTTGTAACAAACTGATAGCACTTAAGAGTACAAGGATGCACACTTTGTCATTGGTGGTGATTTTAACGATGCTCCAAATGATCTCATCGATAGAATCCCAAAAACAACTCGAAACTCAAGATTTAAAAGTACAGCTTTTATCTCTGAACAACTCCTAGTTATTGATAGTTGATGTTTCTTAAATCCTGACAAAGAAGAATTTACCTGGAGTCATGCCAACAGATCTCTACAATCCAGAACTGACATATGGTTCATATCCCCCTCATGCACACAATTTACTGCAGAGTCATCACATGATTATGATGATATGATATACATGATGATTGCTTAAATAAAAAGAGCTGTCCACTACAATGAAACAGGGTCTTATGACTTTAATTCCCAAACCAGATAAAGGTCACTTATTGCTAGAAAACTGGAGACCCGCGACGCTCTGAAATGCTGACTAGAAGATTTTCGTTCACTATTTTTTTGCTAAAAGATTAGAAAGAGGTCTTAATGAGATTACCACCTTTCAGCACCTTTTACTAGCCTTAATTTGAGCTAATTTAATTTACTACATTTTACGACTTTTTACTACCGCGTGGCAGCCCTGATTAAGGTTGCCCCCCATCACCTTTTTTATCTTTGATTGCTGTTGAATTACTCTCATTAACCATCCTCCATGACCCGGTCCTTAAAGGCTGATCTATCTTTGGCAAAGAAATAAGAACTAGCAGATGATCCTCCTTTATTTTTGAGTGACAGACTGAACATGCCATATTCTATAGACATGTTTTCAGATGCATCAGGTTTGAAACTTAATAAAGTGTGAAACTCAAACTGGAGTTAAAACCCTAAATAACATGCCAGTTAGAAACTGTGTTAATTATCTTGGAATTCATGTTTGTAAAGATTCGAATGAAAGACAGCTCCTCAACTTTTCTCCCAAACTGAATAAAACAAAAACCATTTTAAACATGTGGCTCCAGAGAGACCTCTCCGTCATAGGAAGGATTCTATTAACCAAAGCTGAAGGAACATCAAGATTTGTTTATCCTGCTCTAACCCTAACCCTGCTCTATCTTCATCTCCTGGACTCAACTTGCAAGGACATAAATAACATGTTCATTAACTTTGTTTGGAAAAACAAACATCACCATCTGAAAAAGGAGATTTTATGTGGCTCTAAAGAGGAGGATAGGATTTGAATTATACTTTTAAGGTGAAATGGCTAAAATAATGTTTGATTCTCTATGATACCTCACCAATAATATATTTAAAGAAGTAGGAGGTCATTTCCTGTTATTGTGTAACTATAATGTCTCTAAACTACCTCTATATCTCTCTAAACTTTATCAACAGGCTTTCTTAGCATGTTACATAATTTTTCTCCACACAAAACAATATGGAACAATGACTATATCACCAAAGGGAACAAGTCATTATTTTTCAAAAATTTTGTTGAAAAAAAATATAATACTTATAAAAGAAAATTCGATGTGAAAATACAAAGCAAACACGTCATAATTAGATAAGCATTCACCAACCAAACCAAAATATTCCACCAAAACAAAGTGATCACATTGATTGATCTTGTTGCTGTTGTGGTTTTTCCCAGAAGAAGGAATATGATGTTATTAATCTGTTTATTTTATTGGGTAAATTTCATACCCATAAAGAAAAGATGTCCTTCATTTGTGCTATTTTTAATTGAACTGAAATTTAATTTCAACTTGTTAAAATAAGTTAAAGAATATAAGATATGTTTACTTGTTCTCGAATTCTATTTTAAATACCTTGAATGAGAATGTCTGTCCTTCTATTATTATTATTATATTATTATCCCTTTATGTGTTTTTTAGGCTGTTGCCTGGTTATTATGATCTTGAATTTCTCCCTGTATTAGGAAGGAAGGAAAACATCAACAACACAAAGAATTTATCCACTGTAAATTCTTTTATAAACGTCTTTCTTCCGTATTTCCTCAGGAGCTCTGTGCGCTTTACTGCGATCTGGGATTTGTCAGGCGTTTCAAAGAGTTGTGGACGCCATGGCTGAAGCTTTAAGGAATCCCAATGAAATAATTCCCGATGCACCTGAGAACATCCCAGAAGACATCCGGCGGCGTTTTGCCGCGGCAGCAGCATTTATTATCCTGTTCCAAATGTATCGTTATGGTGAAACTATAGTGCAAAGAGGTCTACCTGTGCAAGACAGTCCCATATTCAGGTTACTGGTTGGCGGCGAAAGACCATTCATCTTGTTAAACGGTTTAACAGACATTTCAGGAAGAGCCCTTATAATAAAGGTTATTCTCCGAAGGAATACAGTCCAAAGAATTGTTTTGCTGATCAGGGACAGAACTACGGCAACAACAGAAAGAGTTTTAGTTTTTTAAACTCAACAAGACTGGTTCTGACATTTTGTGTTAATGTTATAATGATAAGAGTGAGAAATCCACACTTTCACTTAAGGAGAGAAAATGTGTGTGTGTGTGTGTGTATGTATATATATGATACATATGAATATGATATTATTCATCTGTATATTTTATTGGGTCCACCCAAAAAGCAAAGATGTCAAAAATAATTCCTTCATTTGTGCTATTTTTAATTGAACTGAAAATTTATTTCAACTTGTTAAAATACGTTAAAGAAAATAAATGTTTACTTGTTCTCGAATTCTATTTTAAATACCTCGAATGAGAATATCTGCCCTTTTATTATTATTATTATTGTTTGGAGTTGTAGACAAGAAAATACAAAGCAAACACGCCACAATTAGATAAGCATTCATCAACCTGACCAATTGATTAAAAAAAATCAAAAAATATTCCACCAAAACAAAGTGATCACATTGATTGGCAATCTTGTTGCTGTTGCATTGCTTAGTTAACTAGCCTAGCCTGGATCTCTGCAACACGTGAAGTCTCCTGAACTTTGCCAACATCTATGTTGTCGACGGTTGTTTGCATGAAGACATACATGTTGTGGAGCATTTGATTATAAACAGTTTCCAACATGAAGCCTTAAAAAGTTCATCAAAAGCTCCAAGTGAGCGGTTTGACTTGCATGGTATGGCCTGCTTGTCCAGAACAGTGAAGAACTCATGGATGGTGTTCCTCTTTGTCCCAACAGCATGGAGATGGGGTTGTGTAGCGGAGTTCATGGCATCAACATGTTCCTGGATGCTTGTTCCACTCTAAGTATGAAAGATGTGAAGTAAAAAAGGAAAATAAATGGGATTATAATTTTCTATCAAACCTAACTGCTAGAAGCTTTCCCTGTCAAAGTTCAAATCAACACCAAACCAACACTCTCTGCTCCCCAAAACATAACACACAATAAAAGGAATAATAATAATTGGTGCCATATATTTTTTAAAACTGAATCCATTTCATATATGAAAAGAATCATAGATAAAAAGAGGAGAAAGGGAACAGATGATAGTTACATCATTTTATATTTAAGACTGTTAAGACGGTTTTGTTTTAGAAGCCTATTTTCTAGCGTCTTGACCCTACAGTGACACCCAGTGGTAGTTTTTTGGTACTGCATGCTAAAAGCAGTACCAAAAGTTTCTCTGAGACGCCGTCAGTTGATCCTTTGTTTCGTGAGATGTGTGCAGCGGTGTGGTTTCTCTCGCTCGAAGCCTTGGAATAGAAACACCTGTAAGTGTTGTCTATAACAGTTTTCATATGATATAACATAAGTTCATTCTTTTGAATAACTGAGTTAAGATTGATAAGCACTTCTGTGTCAGCTTTTCATTACTAACGGCTGTTAGGTATTACTGGCTAGCAGTGATGTCCGTTGTTGATAATTACACTAATGCATGTTGCTTAGTGACATGTTGTGTTTTATGTCTGTTGTAGTTTTACGACTTGAGTATATTGTGGATGAAATGGATCACTCACAAATTAAAGCTTCGTGAATCAAAGTCCTGCTCCTCATTGTATTCTCGTTAGCTATCTGTCAAGTACTTTGTACAGACACAATTGCCAGGACAGAATAATAGTTGTTGTGAAAATTAACATACAGAAAAAACCTTCTGGAAGACCACAAGGTGCTTCTCAGCCTGGGATGCAGAAATCTTGACAGGTCTTTTGCGGCCCGGACAGGAAGGAGGAATCAGGTGGAGCAGGAGAATGGTGGAAGCAAGATCACAGGGGTAAGGGTCTCTTCCAGTGCCTCCTCTTGAAGTTCCTTCAGCACAGTAGATCAGTTCTTCAAGCACAGTTGAGGTAGGGAGAGTCCTGCTCTGCTGGATAACTTTCTGCTTGCAAACAGTCGGCCACCTAAAGTAAAAGGCATTCTATTAACTGAGCACAATGAGAAACAATGAGAAAGTACATTACTAATCAAAAATCATAAAAACACATTGAGAATAATCACTACAACCAAACACTACCATGTTGAAAAATTATATAAAATAAAGACAAAAGTATTCCAATACTTCATAAACTGCAAACATTTACTCTGCTATTTGTTTAGAATAATGTAGTCCAGATTTGAAGTGTCTAAGTAGTGTCGTTTTAGAGACTACTCTACATTGTAGTGTAGTCTAGTAGTTCTAGTATGACTAGTTTTAGTACGATATACATACAAAAAAGTGCTGAAATTGCCTTTTATTTGAGTTTCACAAAGCAGAGAAAGGTTTCACAAATCACAAACTGGGTTTTATTTATCCTGCTATCCATGGAGAATAATGTAGACCAGGATTGAAGTATTTAGGTGGTGTAGTTTTTTAACTAGAGTTGATTAAAGATGTTGAAGGTAGCGAAAAATTAAGTGGAATCGCCCTTTAGCCATTTCCCGAATCAGAAGCCAGAATCGGAAACCAACTTCAGCTTCGTAGATCGCATGCAACTTGGTTTGAATTGGAGCTCACGGCAGGTGCATGAATTAAATTCCCCAAATCAGCCCCAAAGCCTATTTTATAGGTTCCTATCAACGTTTGAAGGCGAAGTGACCAGTTAATGCAATTTTATGTCTAAAATGCCATCCTAATGCTAAATAGGATAACATTTTGAAGGATTAAGCTAGCTAACAACTCGTCAAGTGAAAGGCGTATTATTTCTGTCTGAAACACCATATTGTTTTAATACGGTGTTTAATACGTATTACTTTGACTGTAATGACAGTGAAAATTCAGGGGGAAAAAGTGGAAAACTTACCGAGACTTTTCCAGAAACTCGGAGCAGTTGAAAATGGCGCTGAGAAAAATCTCTTCAGTCTGGCACGAGGTGGAAGGGGGCGGAGCTTTCCAAAGGCTTGCCTTTGTCGTTCAGCCTCAAGATGAAAGCAACTTCATTAATTGTCAATGTTTTATCCAAAAAACAGTCCATGTATTTTGTAGAACAGCAACAGCTGCAGGTCAAAACAGTTCATATTGTGACGAAAGAGAGTTAACGCTGTTTCAGTTGTCTCGATAGCACCCCCTGCTGTCGAGAGAGGAAAATGGCAAATTCCGTCTAAGGTGTCACGTGACTTTTGGCACAAACCGAAATGTTTCGTAGTCGCAGAGAAGCTGCGTGGTATTTAAGGACAGTTGGTAAAATACGATTGTGTGTGAGATGTTTGAGGACAGTTTGTAAAACAAGTTTTATTTGTGTGCAGCACATTTTGGCAGGAAATTAACTATAAGGGGGCAGAGCCTTAATGCTAGAACACAAATATGTCATTCTTCATTAAAGATGGTCTGCCCACGCTACAGAGCATACAGTGAGTGACTGCTTGTTGGCTCTTAATTAAACACTTCATATTTGGATTATATAGGAGTCATATATAAGTTGAAAAGATGAGCATCGGTTTGGGAAACGCACGTTACATCTTAATCAGTATATTAATCCACATAGCCACGTGTTTATGACTATTGCTGCCATGTAATACATCATTTATTAGCAGAACCCATGAAGGTGTCAAGTGGTCTAGACAAACCAAAGAAAAATTATCCTGGACTGTGTCCAAAGGACAGTGAATTATTGTGATTGAGCTATACGTTTTTATTTATTTATTTTTTATAAGCCGTGGGTATTCCCAGTGATTATTTTCTTTTTTGCCCAAATCAAACTATTTGTCAGTTGAACTTGAAATACTAGACATGATACAGAATGTGTACAGCTGCCTATGTGATAGTTTTATGTAGGCATCCACAATTATACACAGCTATTCACATAACTCTTTGTAAGGAGGGACTTGCAAACCAATGTAAATAACACTGTAACTTTGTGTTCCACTTGGATCAGGCACTGAGTGGAAATCAGACACAAACTGTGGAGGAATGTGTGGAAAGTATTGGTAAATTACTGCCTTACATGTGGTGGGAATGAGCTTCCTCCAAAGGTGTTTGGGCTTCTTGCTGCTGTGACACAATCATTTCATGTAGGATCAATAAAGTATCTGTGTATGAGGGGCACAATTATTTAGGAGAAGCTCAGAGTGGAACTGCTGCTGTTCCATCAAAGGCAGCCTGCTGAGGTGTTTAAACCCCAGTAGGCGTAGTTATGACCCACTATTGTTCATGTGCATAATCACATGTGCCAAGTTGTCAAAGAAGTTGTGGGTCCGGTGAAACCAATGTGGGATTTCACCTGAACAAAGGTGTGAATGGGGGTTGAAGCATGTGGGAGGGAGCTCAGGACAGTTGGAGGAGGAAACTTAATCCACCTCATCAGTACAATGATGGTTGTTCACAGATGCTTCTTCTGCTCCTCTTTCAAACCATCTGTCTTCCCGGTCCAACACGTGAACACTGGCATCCTCAAAGAGCTCTTTCTCCTTCAGATGCAGATGTACAGCCGAGTCTCGTCCTGCTGAGGTGTTCGTGAAGACGCTGTTTGACTTCTCCAGTGCAGAGGTCAGAGTATGAATCTTGGCTGATCTGAAGAAAGTCCATTTGGGATAACCACATGTTTTAAGGGCTTTCTTTACACATGTGTGCTCCTTTTGTGAATCAACACACTACAGTCCAGGAACAACCTATTATAACTGGTATTCATCCACTGAGTTGATGTGGAGAGCGAAGGCTCCTGCTTCACGGGTTTTGATTCAGGGGGTGAAGCTGCCATTTTTGTCAGTCTACGAAATGTCTTATAAATGAGCCATTGTGACAAATGTTATAAAAAATCTGAGCCAGGATTATTCATAAGTCTTGATCATAGACTGTCCACATCAACTGGCTTCACTGAACTGTGAGTGAGGTCAGTTTGAGCCTCACCATGAAACAAGACGGCTGTCATGGAAACAACTGCTGT
>VOQJ01018412.1:0-16568 GCA_015052665.1 Apistogramma diplotaenia | reverse complement strand
TATATATATATATATATATATATATATATATATATGGGGGGTTCTTCTTATTATATATATAAAATGTGAAAACCTCAATAAATATATTAAACAAGAAAAATGTAATTATCAAACCAGCAGACCAATTTTATTGCATGCAAGTTAGAGGCATTTCAGTGTGTTTATCACAGAGGGAGCAGAGCTATAGCAGCCGTTCAGGTAAACTACTGTAGCTTTTGTGTGAAGTGCTGCAGAAACTGAATTAAACACCTGGTGGGAAAAGACATGAATGAATGGAAAGTGTAAAGGCGTCAGAGTGGTGTTTTTTTACCTGCTGGCTGGGGGGTGTGGCCTGAGGGGTCTGCCCAGTTGGAGGGGCATGTCCTCCGCTGCTCAGCACCACGGGCATGCTGGGAGAAGTACTTCTATGGTGGGGGCTGAATGAATCCTGCCAGAGCACTGCTTTCCTCTTCAACACACACACACTGCTCATTCCACCACAGCCTGTCCAGAGTGAGAGAAATACAAGTCACACGCAAACAATGGTTTCAAATCGTATAAGTTTGGAGAGCTTGAACCAGTTTAACACAGAATCTATTGATGAAGGGACCCAATGGCTGCAAGGCACGAGTGTCAAACTACAGGTAAAAATGCTGATGTTCAATACGTAACCTCCCAGCAATGAACCAATAAATGAGCTTTTAATGTTTATTAATTTATAGGCTGTAATTTAAAAACTCATCTACACCTAAATGAGACGAGACAGAATATGAGACACCTTTCACCATAATGCAGCACAATTTAATCTAAAGCCGACAAAATGATCACAAAGATGAATCCATGCATCTCTACAACAGCTTCCACAACAACTTTTGCTGAGGTGGATCGCCTGCAGAGTTGTATAATACACTTTGGAGTAAGATAATTCATCATAATGAAGTCGATATCCTCCTATCGTTTTCACAGCTAACATTTTCCCACGTCGCCATGCCAACTTGCTGGCTTATGCCAGTCTAGTTCACAGTCATTAAACAATGACCCATAATGTGCAACCCTAACTATATAAGGTGAAATTAAACAAAGAGAGAAACATATGGAGCGTAAAACGAGCCAAATCATTTGCTTGCAGTGTTACTGTTTCCCTAAGGTTATGGTCAAAGGTCAGTGCCACGCTCCTGCGAATGCATTAAGGCATCAGACTTACATGAATGAGAAACCATATCAAATAATGGAGCCAAAATTCATTCAGTCATTTTCCAGTTGGATAGCACTCCCACATCTGACGACAAACGAGATGCACAAATGCACAATCTCAATGTTGTTTACTTTCAACACTGGGTTAAAGCCAATGCTGTCTTATGCAACTGCACTACAATAAAAACAAGCTTCATGCAGGCTGAAATGTGTCCAGCAATTTTCTAGCTTTACTCTGTACCAGTAAGGTTAGATTAAATATTACAAGTGCTATTCAACAGCACTACAACATACCTTCATTTTTTTTTAATTATTCTAGCCTCACTAAAATAATCAGAAAAGACTCCATTTTTGGGGTTCATTTTTCCTGAAAAAAACCCCAAAGCATATTATGCAAATGTGATTGCAATACTAGTTATCAGACTGTTGGTATAACACTCTTAATGCTTAACTGTTACTAAAGCTGCCTAACTGCTGGGGATGAGAACAAGAGCACTGAGATCAACATATACAGAAGAAAACCAGAGAATCACTTTCCAAACCAACCCACGGCAGCAGCTGATTTAACTGCCAACCTGCCTATCTGCAGCAGAATGTAAACTTTACTGCACCCTCCGTATCAGGTGGATGCAAACATGCTGTTATGAGCTCCGGTGACAAAGGTTCACTTGACAGGAATGTTGTGAAACATCTACAAGTTACTCACCCCTAAAAGGTATTTGGACACACACAGTGTCCTGCATAGGCTGCGGAGTCACTGATGAGTTACTTCCTGTCTAGTTCAAGGTGTTTTACAGTACTGCGAAAAACATTGGAGCCACCACTCATTTCTTTACTTCTTGTTTCCAAGCACCCAAACATTCTTGCACATTAAGTGGTCTTGAGCAATACCTCTCCAGAATTTCTTTGGACATTGGCTACTTTAACTCATTTCCAGTCTTTATACCTGACCATTTCCAAAGGACTTTTCCCCTATTGATGTTAAGTCACTTAACACTGACCTATGACTCATGCAAACATAAAAAAAAGCACCTACTCAAGGGATGAACCAGTATTGTGTTTACACATAACAACTTGGCAAAGAACCCATTTTAAATTGTATGTTTAGCACTTTTTCTTACTAGCAGCCTGTTACAAAACATATTTGTTCCAGTTTCTTTGGTTCAATCTACAAAAAAATATGCTCAAGTTTGACATACATTGATCCAACTACTGCTCCCTGAAACGTCATCAGAATTGATCTCAGTGGAAGGGCGGCTGTCAAAAAGCATTCTTAAGGAAGGGAATAAGGGATAAAAGGCTGCAGTATGCCAATTACACAATAACTAGTCTGAAAATAAGTGCCAACAGGCCTCATAGCGTGATGAATCCAAATTTGAAATATTTTGTTCAAACTGTCATCAGTATGTAGGAAGCGATCATCATCAGGATGCACGGAGGAGGTCAGGAGAGAAGCACAACTCTTTTGTGGTTTGGGGCTGCATTTTAGCCAGTGGTGGTGAAGTTGTGGTCAAAACTGATGGAATTATAAATCCAGAAAAGTACAATCAGAGTTTGATCCACCATGCAATACCATCTGGAAAGCATTTGAATGGCAACAGCTACATTTGTCAGCATGACAATGATCCCAAACACACTGCCAATGCAGTAAAAGAATACCTGGATAGGAAAAAAAAACACACACAATGGAACACTATTAGTCATGGATTGGCCTCCCCGTAGCCCAAGGCAATGTGGGATCAGCTTTACAGAGAATGAAACAAAAGGCAGCCAACATCCAAAGGAGAGATTTGAATGCTCCCCGGGAAGCCTGGAGAACTATTCCTGAAAACTGCCTTAGAGAGTTCAGGATGGTGCCCATACCAAATATTGACTTTCAAGCTCATTGGAACTGTACAAACCGTTTTGACTTGTATACTGAGCAAACATACCATGTCATGTATTAGTGCACGTCTCAATAAAACACTGCATCTATTTCCCATTTTCCTAGCAAGAAAGAAAGAAAGAAAGAAATGAGGGATGGCTCAAATAATTTCCACAGTACTGCATGTGCAGAAATGTGTTTGTTTACAGGCACGACTTTGGGTGGTAACACAGTCCTGCAATAAATTCCACCTTCATGAACAAATTTTAGCTTGTTGAAAATTTTAAGATAGGCATCCAATAATTTATCAGCTTCCATCACAGTGTAGCTCAGAGTCATCATAACCTGCAAAAATGCCATTAAGTTCAATCTATGCCTCTCTGTGACAAGATCACTGTTAATTGTATTAGAAGCTACATTTACCTCTCAAACCTGCAGCAAATTCTGTGGAAATGCCACAATTTAAGAGGTTTGCATAGGTGGGAGTTAGAGAACGATTTGTCTAAGTAATTGAGACAAAGAAGTAGTGCTCGTTTTGAGAAGTGGCTTTGTTAACCTGGGTGAAGAGTGAAGGGCAGATTGTGATTAAATGTGCGGTGTACGCACATGGACCAAGCTTTTGTTGGTCACTGGAAACATATTGTAATGGGAGGGGTGTAATTTGAATATGACTCTCTATTAAAATGAGCAGCTTCACATTAATCTCCCCACAGACTGTAAGGAAATTACAAGCAGTTCTTTTTTACGCTGAGCCATATACGGTAATTACCTTTGCAAGAGACTGGCAGACACTATGAATCAAACGCATGCAAGTTTCCCGAGTCTGCTGTAACCACTGTGCAACACACCCCCCTCTACAAAGACACAAAAACCCCACGAGCTGACCGGACGAAAAGCCCCAAAAGATGAAAATAAATCGACCGACCGATCATTCATGCTCCACAAAGAAATGTTAGCTCTTTATTCCTGTGCTACTGCTCCGAGATCTGCCAGAGAAACACCCGGAAATCCAGCACAGTGCGGCCATTCCCCGACGCACACCGGCTTAGTCTGCCACAAGTTTTAAGCGAGGACCCGGAAACAGGCAGCGGTGTTCATAGTCTATAACTGGGTTAAATCACTCAATACCGGGGGATCAATCCACCGCATACCGGGCACAGACAGGGGTGTGACAATACGAGCGGGGCAACGTGCAGCTAGCAGGAGATAACGATGGAGCAACATTTCTCTCCCCGCAGACATGACACATCAAAACGAAACAGTACGGAGATGCTTCGAAAAAAGATTCACGACAGCTACCTTTATGCATCCTTGTCCCGTCACGCCAGTCCCGGAGCTGCTGTGGGGGTGGGGGTGGCGGTTCACTGCCGTGTCTACCAACAATAACACGGCCTCCCGACACAAGCTCAGCCCGGGCGAACCGGTGGATAAACGCGAGCTCCGCACAGTGTTTTTAACCGCGCCAGTGGCTTCCTAACACCATTGTCTCGTTATTAGTAAACAACCGAAGGACTACACCTGTCCGCCGATCCTGAAGCACCACGGGTCCCGGTGACGCGGATGCTAACAAAGGCCCGAGAGCCGTCTGGAGCGGAAGACCGAGACAACGGGAGGAAGGAGGCAGGCAGCAGAAAGGGAGGCAGCCGCTTCAGCCTCACAAAATGCTCCAATTTAGCCTCCCTCTCAGAGCCACTGTAACGACAATACCGGAACCGATGCGTGAATAAACACCCCCTCGAGCCACCGCGACCACGAACGAGGCGATACTTACCGGCGGAGAGGGTGGATGGTCGCGGATTTCAGCCCCAGTTTCTCTCTGACACCCCAGGCTTTCACTCCGACAACATGGCGGCTCGACGGAGGAGCAGGCAAGAGCGCTGCATGACGGGAAGGGATGAGAGCGAGCGTACGGTTCACTGCGCCAACCGGGAGGGGAGGGTCACACCGGACCGGTCCCTTTGTTATGCGTGTGTGGAGTCTGTTTGTACTGCGGGGCGTATTTATTATGGTTTTATCTTCACCCATTCAACTATCTGTCAACTAAGGAAAAAGAGTAAATTATTTAACAGACGTTAGCGGCTCTGTCCTTTGTGTACCTTAAACAGGGGACGTCACTAATAAAATAAATTAATCAGCTACAATATTACAACAAATAGTTTACATGGGTAGTTAAAGTGAAAACAATGTAACAAATATGATGATACCATCCCCTGTTACAGTGTTACTACATGATCTTGTTACTGTGGACTGTACGCAACGCACAGGGGTCTCCACGGTAACGGGGTGCGCCACAAGGCCGCCGAGTGCGCGGATCCTGGACGCTCCGTTACACCTCCGGAATGTGAGCAGACGGCGTGAAAAGGGGGCAGTGTGCGGCCCACATTACAAAAATACCCCAGCGGGCTTTTGGGAATGTGCCAATGGCGACACCGAGGCTGCAGACGGGAGTGAACACCGTCCGTCTGCACCGGCGTGTGGATGACGTAATGGGTACAGTAGATAATGGCTACCCTTAAAGAAAATGTATAGTGGTCATTTGGGTATTTGTAGGATTGACTGCAATACTCGTATGGCCCGGTAGTCCCGGATTAAATAGCCATGAGTATATATTTAGAAAGCATGCGGATTAAGGCAGACCGACGCGTTATTTTTAGACATGCATAAAGTTGAAATAAGATCCTTTTCCCCCTGCTCAGTCATTTACAGTGTTTGAAATAATGCGGCTTAGTCTCCAAAGTATCAGTTCTTCTGACCTTTTTTACTTTTAATTACAAATTCATACATACTTTTTTCACAGCTCTTAATCTTTCTATGAAATTACTGTGACTTTATTTAGAAATTGAGCTTTATTAATTTAAATACACTATGGATATTTTATTAAGTAAAACTTAGAAGTACTGGTTTGGACTCCTCTTTTTGCCTTCAGAGCCACCTTAATTCTTCATGGCACAGATTCAACAAGTTGCCGGAAACATTCCTCAGAGATTTTGCTTCATGTTGACATAATAGCATCAAACAATTGCTGCAGATTTGAGTGCACAACCATGATGTGAATTTCCTGTTCCACCACATCCCAAAGGTGCTCTATTGGATTGAGATCTTGTGACTGTTTGAGTACAGCGAACTCACTGTCATGCTCAAGAAACCAGTTTGAGATGATTTGAGCTTTGTGATGTGATTTGTTGGGTACACTGTGGTCATAAAAGTCAGTAATAATACAAATTTAGGCTGTGGGTTTTAAATGATGCTCAGTTGGTTCTAAAGGGCCTAATTGTGCCAAGAAAATATCCCGGACATCATAGCCTGAAGCATTGTTATAACGCAGGATGGATTCATGCTTTCAGGTTGTTTACACCAAATTCTGATCCTACCATCTGAATGTTGCCGGAGAAATCGAGACTCAACATTTTTCCACTCTTCTGTCGTCCAGTCTTGATGAGCTCATGTGAATTGTAGCCTCAGTTTCCTGTTTTTAGCTGATAGGAGGGGCACCCGGTGTGGTCTTCTGCTGCTGTAGCCCTTCTGCTTCAAAGTTGGAGGTGTTGCATGTTCGTAGATGCTCTTCTGTTTACCTTGGCTGTAATGAGTGGTTATTGGAGTTTGTGTAGCAGTTCTTCCGACCTCTAAAAGACCTTTTCACTCATGGAACTGCCGCTTATTGGATATTTGCTCTTTTCAAACCATCTTCTGTAAACCCTAGAGATGTGTTGTCCTGTAGATCAGTAGTTTCCCAAATATGCCACTAACCGTTACCATATTCAAAGTCACTCAAATCCCCTTTCTTTCACATTCTGGTGCTCCATTTGAACTTCAGCAGGTTGTCTTGATCATGTCTACATGCCTGAACAGGTGTGCCAAACAAAGTACAAGTGTAAATGGGTCACAGTGAGCTCCTTGTTTAGCACTGTAGGCATGACACAAGCAGGTAAATATTGCTAAAAACCTATTTACGATGAATCAAAATTTTATCTGGATTTTAATAATCCACAGTAGCAGACAGTAAGATTTTTAAACTGGTAAGTAAACTAAACACCCCACCTTGTTCCACAGTGGCTGATCTTTTTTTATGAAATTAATGTGGCTCCCTGGTCAGCTGTGCAGGCACATAACGAGTCATCTTATGAGTACCTTTGTTTTTGTGATGTCATGCTCTCTTTTTGAGACACTGTTTTGACAGTCAGATTCTCATAGCAGAACATCAGCCTAGCCGGATGCATCATTTGGATAACTCCTAAGTAATCCTGCAACAATGTAGTGCCCTCTAATCCCAATATTATTATAATGTAATCAAGGGATGGAAAGCACTCAATTTATTAAACTTTTCTGGGCGCCACAAATGAGGTCGTAAAGACAAGAGCAGAAGTCATATTTCATGTAGAAAGTGTAGTTTTATTATTTCAAACTTCCCCTTACACCCAATAAGGTTCTGTGCCTTATACCTTTCTCCCTGCTTCCCTTTTCCTGTCTCCAGTTACATCTACAAAAAAACTACTCAGAGCACATCACTGTGTATGGTACATTTTTCCTCTATCACCAGGCTCTGGCGGGGGAATCGGTGATTGAGCTGCAGGAGTGGACGTAGCTTGTGAGATGATGGGGAATATTAGCTGCAGATGGGCTTAAAAGAAGGCAGCGTGAGGGTATAAGCAAAACGAGAGAACAAGAGAAACGGGTACGAAGAAAAAGTGTGACGTGTAACCCTCTCCTCCCGCCGAGTCTCACCCACCCGTTTTTGTTTTTTTTTTTCTCTAAATGGAACCAACAATAACAATCATTGGCTGGTTATTTACATGCACAGTACCCCCCACCCACCGGTTACCACCCCATAGACACACTAATGCCTGATCCCAAAGCCATCTGCTGATCAGCAATGTCACATGTTACAATATGTTGAATAAATTTTCCTGAAAACAAAACAACTTGGCTCTGGACATTTCATTCGAGTTCAGAAACAAACCGAGGCTATAAAAAGATAAGGCTGGTGATATTCCACGGTTTTGAATTACTCATTAAAAAAGACCAAAACCAGTAAAGAAATGAGCCTTTCGATAAATACTCTTCATGTTACCGGTGCTGTTATACAGCTGCGTTCTTGTACAAAACTATTAAGCGCTGCTCCACCAATTGGTGCTTCTTTGTCAAACTTGGGCTCTGTAGTTTATTTTAAACACACACCTCTTTGCCACTGTAAATACTAACTGAACCAACATATGCATAAAAATATTTTTCCACAAATGTGCTACTTATTGCTAAAAAAAAAATAAAAATAACACTAGTGTCCAGCTGTTGCAGGAAAGTAAAGTAAATGAGGCTGTCTCGTTGCTGAGAGCTACAGAGGAGCTGGGGAACTACTGAAAGACAGATGTTTTTGGTCTTTTTGCATTTTGCTTTTGTATTTACACAATACAAATATAAAATATCGCCCGCCTTATCTTTTAAGGAATTCACCCTTTTCTGCTCCACCAGCTGTGTTTCAGGACCTCACCATGGCCTCGGCTGGACGGTCAAAGCAGTGGTGGTGTTTAACAGCACAGGAGGAAGGAGAGATGGCTTTGGGAGCAGGAATCATAAGACTGCTCTACACATCACCACGTTCTAAAACAACAACAGGTATGAGCCGTGCCTCTTTTTTATTACGTGACCCCACCCACATCCCCACACAGACAAGCCCTCCCCCACCCTCCAGAAAAAAAAAAATCACAGGGGCACCAAGTGGTAAGAGTCCAGGGTGCAACTGCAAAGCACCAGCTAGTCCTGTGCAATTACACAATCAGACACACACACAGAGAAACACACGCGCGCACACAGCAGTGGGAGTGTTGAGAGCTGGCAGTTTAGTGAACTGTGCCCTCAGTGTGGCCAGCTCTTGTTCTCTGAATGTCTTCTCCCCTCCCCTGCTTCCCGCGTCTCCTTCCTCGCGTCACACCACCTGGCATGCTGGTTCTTCCCTGAGCTCTCTGTACATTCTTTTCAGGGCCATATTTCACTTTCTCAGACGCACGCACGCACGCACACACACACACACACACACACATCTCTCCCTCTGGGTGGGGTTTAGTCCATTCCTCAGGTAAACTGTGACAGAGTGAGTGTAATCAGGGCAACTGCCGCTTTCCATCCACAGTGACACCATCAGGGTTTGGCCTGAAGGGGGTGCTACCAACGGTTAACCAGCCCTGGAGGTGCAGAGAGGATGTTAAAGTTAGAATTCCTTTGAATAAGCAAACAAAGATGCTATAAAATTAAACTAGAGGCAGAGAAGAGTCCAACATTTCTGCCGCTTGAAACAAACGCATCGGGTCAAATTAGCCTCAAAAGGTTTGCATATGTACACAATACGATCCACAAACAGACTAAGATTTACAATTGTATACAATGATCCTTCACAAATACAAATCCGTTTGAACACATGTAAAACTATTTTACAAATGCACATACACAGTATCATTTACACACGAAGTTTGAAGCTCAGCTACATAAATTTATTCATTTTTACTTTCAAAAAGCTGTTAAGTTCAGCTGCTCCTTTATTCAAAAGAGCTTGTCACAGTGAGTAGCTCTGCATGTTTGATCCAGCAGACTTTTTATTTTATTTTATTTTTTTGCACCAGATTAACACATTTGCTTGGCAAGCAAAAGGTCGCTTGTTCGATTGCAGCCAAGAGACACTAATCCCTTTTTGGGTTGCATCAGGAAGGGCATCTGGAGTAAAACTCTGCCAAATCAAACATGCAGAGCTACCCACTGTGGAGAGCAGCCGAAAGTAACCCTCACTGACACAACCCCAAAGGGATCATCTCCTCCTGGGATCAAACCGGGGATCTTTCCCTCATTTGGCGACCATGTAAACCGCTACACCAAAATTGCATTGGTTTCGCTCACTTACAGAACTTGCCTGATATGCACAGGTCACATGGGGGCACATGTTTTGAGACATTTTTCACATTGTCAGTTTTGCACAGATTGATCGCAAGCTGCGTTCAAGTGCTAGTGAAAAACTGGACATCTGTGCTTCCTGTGGATTCCTGTGTTATTTCAGATAAAAAATAAAATAAAATTCATGTCTACGTGGTGGATGCTCTGCTGGAAAAAGCCACAGTGTGCAGATGGGGGAACATCCCTGTGGCTCATCCTCTGAAGTGAGCATATGATAACTAATCTCTTCAATATTGGAATATAGATATTTAATCTAGGTGATCTGGGATCGTGATAGTGATTAACAAATTCATTAGACCACCTGTCAGAAAAAATAACACGTCATTTTTAACTAAAAGATTTGTGCATCAATGATCAGTTTATTCATGGGTTTGGATACATGCATTTGTAAAATAGTTTCATGTGTGCACAAATTGCTTTGTATTAGTGTAGATTGGAGCATGCATCTTTGAGACTAACGTTTCTGTACTTTCAAAAGCAAAAATGATGCTGTTTCCACTGGATCGTTCTTGTGCAAACGGGGCCTAAAAGAGATCCACACTCAGCTCGACTGTGATACATTTGGACACCACTGTTGTGCAGTTGCAGTGCTACAATATTGCAGTATCCCTTGAAGGGGATACTTACCCTTAACAATAACATAGAAAAACAAAGATATTAAAGGAGGAGAAGTTCAGAGAAGGTTATATCTGTAACTCACGTGTAAAGAGGCTGCAGTTGCAGATGAGAGGACTTCTGAGGAGGCTGGTAGCCGTACGAATCGAACCCACCAATGAAATCAACTTCACAAGGGAAGAAAGAAGAGGGATGACATCATTCCACCTTCACGGCTCACTGTGGGGTTTTTTTTTAAACCAGGTGTTGTATTTCAAAAATGAATCTATTTTAATACCGAACTCTCTTACAACAATCTCTCAGATTGTATCATCTAATACGCTCGGCAGGCATTTATACACTGCAAACCTAGTGACACCAGAATCTGGAGAGATACAATACCAATACATCAACTTTCCTATTGCCCTTGTGTCACTGATACATTGTTCTAATCTTTCTCAATTGATTAAAGAAACAGAGAGCGTGTTTTCTTCAGAAGTAGGACTGCTGCAAGGCTTTCTCTTTTATGATAAAGCACAAACATGGTGTGTAGATTAATAAACTAAGGTCTTAGTCACACAGGCTTAGACACCAATTGGTGACTCCCTGGGAACCTCTGGTTGCTAGGGAAAAATGTGTATTCCCTGACTGGTTGCTGGTAATCAAAAGCACTGTGGTTGCTTTAGTTGCTAGCAGATGGCCTTATCCGCCTGTAATTTTCATGGAAGATACTGACTTTCCGGTTTGCATCACACTATTTCAAGTTTCACTACAGCTTGGAGAGTAAATGCCAAGTGTTTGCTGATAATTCAGTGTCCTTCATGCCAAGTGCAGGCGACTGCAGGAATCTGCTAGCAACCAAAGCAATTGCAAAGAGGTTTTCAGTGTAGCACTGTGCACAATGTCATGCTGGCAACTGCCAGCAACCTCTAGCAGCCATGCGCCAACCAGTCGCATAATACAAAATTTTCCCTAGCAACCAGTGGTCACTGCCCTGTGTCTTGGTGTGCGTGATTGGAGCTTTTGCAGTTTCACTACAGCTTCAAGCAACCATTAACAACCAGTCGGTGAATACAAATGTTTCCCTCAGGTTTTCCCCCAGGTGGTTGCTGACTGGTTTCTAGACTTGTGTCATTGAGGCCTAAGTCAGTATTGTCCATCGCTATTGAAATGTGTATGTCAGCTGATTAAGAAGCAAGAAAAGGGTCACCATTACATAGCTAAAAGGTCACACTTGTCTTTGCTCAGAACTCTTTAAAAATGGCAAAGAAAAAAGGAAAAATGCAAAGACTGCAGTTCATCATGTGGCCACTTGAGGCTGACTTCAAAAGCCAATTAAGCCTCACAGAGTCCCACATTAAAAATGTCCAGCCTTTTTTTAAATTTAGCTAAATATGGTCGCCTCTGAATTAAAAACAAACAACAAAGCAAAAGTAGCTTCATCCATTTTCAGATGCAGCACCCCTTTCCTGTTACCAGAACTCAAACCTATAACATTAATAGGGGACTTAATTTCTTCCACTGAGTGACAGTAAAACATTTACAAGAGGCACATCACGAGAACAATCACTCAGACACGCAGATGGCGCACTCACGCCGAGAGGCAAACACTAGCCAGCTGACAGACGGACACTCTCATGGTGGGAATGCATCCTAATACTCCCCACAGATGGAAGGCTCAGATCACCCAGAGGGAATCCTCTGGAGTGAGATCGCTAAGCATGACTCACACAGGAGAAAGCAACGAGATGACAGCTCTCGCACCCAGAGTCATGGATCTCTACCATAAAAGCCTCTTGATAGTACAACAAGCACACCTAATCAACTGAACAAGGTGCTGGAAGAGCTTTTAGTGAGAAGAGAAAAATACTCACAGCTGTCCTCGTCATCCTGGAAGACTTTACTTACGTAGCAGGCGTATACAAAGCCAAAGAGCTGTCGGAGAGGAGACGATGAGAAATAAATGTGAGGGCTGTTTTCTTAGCTGAGTCACTGCTGACTTAAGAGTGTCTGTCAAATATTTCTTAAAAAATGTTTAAGCTCAGTGTTTAGGGTCAGCAAAAAAATTCATGTACAAGAGTGTTATGAGTATGTGTGTGTGTGTGTGTGTGTGTGTGTGTGCTTGATACGTACAGCCAGGAGGATCTGAATGGCCGAACTCAACACCTCGATGTACTGGTAGTCGAGCAGACACCCGGACACGGTGATGACATGGTGGTCATCAGGGGCAATGCGTGAGTCTAATACTGGTGTTACTAGGCAACCAGGACCATGCTCCATCCACCACGAACGATGGAGGGATGTGTTGAATGTCATGAGAAAGTCTTTGTCCTAAACACACAGGCATACAAGATATACATTTGCAATAACATAGAGCTAATTATTATTAACACAGATTTTTTTTTACAGTAGACCCATTATACTTTCCCTCCAATTCTGTTATCTCTACACTGTTCTATTAAATATAACCAAAGTTAATAGTGAAGTTAGAGTACATATGAGCAGGTAGATCAGGTTTAGACTACTCTAGACTGTTTGTTTTTGCTCTTCCAGGCACATATTTCTGGCTCCAAGCATAGAAGCCCAACCCAGCTGTGTTCAGGCCTTCTGTTTATAAAGGGCAGCCAATCAGAAGAAGGCTGTCTTTAAAACACAGTAGCTGAAACAGCTTGTTTCAGACAGTGGTTGAAATGGCATGCTGCACTGAGGCCCAGTATGAGCTAGATAAGGATTATTTTGATCTTCAGATCATGCAAAGCTACTTTAGTAGGGCCCAAGAAGAAAACTTACCTGAGACAGGTTTCCAACTTCCAGGTAGAAACAAATAATGAAGGAGTTCCATCCCACCCAGATGACCAGCCATACTGCATACTGCCAAACAGACAGAGGGATCAGTGTTTCGGGACAGTAATCTACGCGCACAGTTTTTGCAGGAACTGGGATGCCAGTGGAAGGTGATGGATATGCACTACTCACAAAGATGAGGTATCTGAAGCGAAACTGCACAGTGCCGAACATTCCCAGGATGACGGCCATAATGTGCAGGAAGTTGGCCAGAATGGGAGCCCACTGGTAGCCCAGGAAATCAAACACCTGCCTCTGAAGGGCTGCAACCTGGGGGAGGGGTGGGTCATACACACAAACACACACATATGCATATTAGGAAGAAAACAAGCACACACTGCAAATATAAAGCACAGACAAACACAACACACACACAAGAACTGAAGGCTACACATGCATACACATACACAGACAGTGACAGGGAGACACATACACAGGTCTGCCGCAGTTGTTTCCATGGTAACTGCCTGGAGCACCAACCAGTCCAGTGACTGTAAAAAGAGGAGCACCCCCAAAAAGCTCAGCCAAACTAATGAGAATCTATGGGCCAAATCCCTGTGCCGCACACCAACTCATCAGCCGGGTAAACAATAGCCTCAATAACAACCCCTCACACTGCTGCTGTTTACGGCGGCATCACACTCAGTGCAGAAAGACATTATAGTCACTGTTGTAACAGAATTATTACCCTTTTGAGTGGTGCAATTTCAGAGAAATTAGACATCTAACTTTAACTCCAGAATAGAGACCAGATGGTAAATGGGGCCTTCTTGTGCTTTACATTTTTCCCTCAAAGTGGGCTATCAAACCCCTCTTTACAAACATAGACCACCCCGACACTAAAAAAAAAACCCTGCCCTGTACCCTTTGCTTCTCTCTCGCTCTCTCACACACACACACACACGCACACAAAAACACACACTTACCAGCTGCAGTGAACAAATCACCAGCAGCGTGCACCTCCCGTCGCACTTCCCCATTTTGGAGGGCTCAGGACGCGGCTTAGAGCCGCGGAGGCTCCGGGGGAAAGATGGGTCCCCGGTCAGATCCAGAATGCCTGGTCGTCTCAGCTCACAACATTCCCGGCTCAATAGACGTGCCCAAGGCCGCCGCCGCCTCCTCCAGGAGCGCTGGTCTGGCCCTTCCACTTACAGTGGGTGACCCATCTTGGCCTCTGCTATTGTCGGTAAATAACAGTCGCGGGTGGTTTTCAGGAAGGAGCGAGGTGAGGAGGAAGAGGAGGAGGAGGGGGGTCCAGTTCACGCCGGCCTGCTGCGGTCCGACCACCACAGAATCACCTCGGCCACACCTTCCGAAGAGGGGCTACACAAAGACACAAAGAGAGACGGAAAGCTGTCATAATCTGCTCCAGGCTACAGACAGAAATGAGCATCATATGATACCGGATCACACGGGGGTGGTGAGGAGGAGGAGACCGACCCCGCAGTGATACTACAGCTAACGTTTGGCTACATACACTCCGTTACGGACACAAAGCAGCCCGTTGTGACTCACGGTTTTCTAGGAGCGGAAGAAGAGTATCGTCCCCCCCTCTCTCCCACCCCAACCATCTCCTCCTCGAGGGGGGGGGGAGTCAAGTTAGCGCGAAGCTTTTCTTACCGGTACCGGGCTCCTTTGCTCCGTCTCGCAGCGTCTTTTGTCAACAATCGGTGCCGGGCCAAGCGCAGGAGGAGCGAGGGGGGTGGGGGCTCTCAGTCACCGCTACACCTCGAGGAGGAGCTGCATGAATTCTGCGGATCCGCGTGCGGGCGTGCGTGAGCTGGTGTGCGCGAGCGAGCGAGCGAGGGAGGGAGGGAGCAGCAGCCCCGCGAGGGGGTTTGAAAGGATCACAAAAGAAACTGGGGCCCGCGGTGGGTGAGGAGGTTCAGACTGGGGGTGGGTGGGAATAATATCGCCTCCTCCCACTAACCGCCACCGGAGACGATCCAGACCGAGGAGAGGGAGAGACTGCGCTGGTCCTTCCTCAGTTTGTGGTTATTTCGATCGGAAATAAACGCAATTAACGGTCTTGTTTAATCTCAGCGACTTCCCACGTGCAGCGCGACGGTGCAATAAAGTGAGTTTAACACTAGGACTACCAGCATTTTCACACTACGCCTTTTTGGCAGTGCTTGGGTACTTTACATCTCATTAGGCCACCTTTTGTTATGTACATGGGGGGCCAGTAGATCGGAATGTGCCAGTGCTAGGTAAAGGTAAACAGGGTCTGTATAAAAAGCCAGGTCACAACACATATTTCACCTACTCTGTTGACTGAGAAGCAAAGATGCCAAAGGTTTACGGCACACAGCAAGCTTTGGACATGATCCTCAACCATGTCAACCCCTGTGACTCCGATGGAGAAGAAATAACCGTTGTGCTGAGTTCTGACTCTGAAAATTCTTCTGGTAAGATTTCCTGAAATTTGTTTGCCGTTTGTTGTGTTTTATGAAGAGACGGATATCTTTGCTGATTGCACATTATTTCAACATTTCACTAATCAAATCTCAAACACATGGTCACCCTGTAGATGAGGAAACTTCGCCACCTCCAGAAAAGAGAGGTCGCATGGAGACACATGAGTGGCTGACAGAGACGGCAAAAGACGGCACAGTGTGGCGTGAGGAACAGATCGGAAGGTCTCTGCATCACAGCCCAATTGATTGTTATGCCACAGATGGAGAGCCAACTGCTTTGTCCAGAAGAAAGGTGTCGAGTCGATTACAGAGTTTCCTCTGTTTCATCACTCTGGAAATGCTTCTGACCATTCAGGAGTGGACTGTCCAGCATGCACACCAGACACAGCAGGGAAACTGGTTCATGGTCCTCCCTGAACTAAAGGCGTTCATTGCAATCCTCATCCTGCGAGGGATTGTCCGCCTTCCAGCGGTGCATGATGTGTGGTCAGCAACATTGGGAGTGCCCGCAATCAGCAAGATTATGGCTCGAAACCGCTTCCAGGACATCATGCGCCACCTACGCTTCGATGACAAGGACACACGCAATGAACGAGTTGCAAATGATCGGTTTGCTGCAGTCTCTGACATTTGGGGATCTTTTGTTACCAACTGCATTACCTCTTACAACCCAGGAAGGAACATCACCATAGATGAGCAACTTTTTCCAACTAAGACCCGTTGCTGTTTCCTGCAGTACA
>VOQJ01018411.1:0-10421 GCA_015052665.1 Apistogramma diplotaenia | reverse complement strand
GATGGATGGATGGATGGATGGATGGATGGATGGATGGATGACGGAGTGATGATGGATGACGGAGTGATGATGGATGGATGATGGATGGATGGATGGATGGATGACGGATGGATGGATGGATGGATGGATGATGGAGTGATGATGGAGTGATGGTGGATGGATGGATGTATGGATGATGGAGTGATGATGGAGTGATGGTGGATGGATGGATGTATGGATGATGGAGTGATGATGGAGTGATGGTGGATGGATGGATGTATGGATGATGGAGTGATGATGGATGGATGGATGGATGGATGACGGATGGATGGATGGATGGATGGATGACGGAGTGATGACGGAGTGATGATGGATGTATGGATGTATGGATGGATGGATGGATGACAGAGTGATGATGGATGGATGGATGACGGAGTGATGATGGATGGATGGATGGATGACAGATGGATGGATGGATGGATGGTTTAGCAGTGTGCTTGCAGATGGCATACCTGTAAGAAACATGAAGAGTGAAGCCCGACAATAACAAATCTGAAGCAGGCCTAACAAACCTCTCTTTCCTGATAATAAATGCCACTAACAGCTCTCTATTTTTTGTTTTGTTTTATGTTGCTATCTCTGGAGACCAACCCTGTTTGCTACCAGGATAGGCTGACCTGCTCCATCAATTACAGCTTCTTGTTTCCTAGCCAACCAAATAATAGGATATTTGTTGACTCTTGTGTATTCTTTTTTGGCTTTGGATAAAGAGTCTTTTTTTTAAACACTCAACCAGGAAAAAAAAAAGACATTTAGTAGTGGTGTGTCTCATTTGGTCAGGTCTGAAAACCTGTGCATTTAGATAACAAAAATATGCCTAAGCATGTTTTTTTTTCCTTTAATAGCCTGCGTGAGTGAGAAGCAAATATTACAGCAAAGGGAAAAAAACTGTGTCAGCATCATGTGCATAATGAAGGAGGCATTTTGAATAATTAAGCAGTGATGCACTGAAAGTAAAAGGTAATCAATAAAAGCAGCTATGATCTGAGAGCGTTTTCTCATTTTATACACACACGAACACGCAACATTTACACAAAATGGGAACACATTTACATAAACTATAAATTCCTGCCATCTCCAGCTGCCCACCCGACTTCCTCGTGCTCGGCCTCCCGGCGACCACGCCCAACTCCGAGCTTCTCTGCTCAACTATTCCTGAGGTGTACACGGAGAGGGCCGGGCGCGCTGTGGGAAACACAAGCTGATAATGTCTGATCCTCTGTGTGAAGGACATATTAGTCTTCCCATCCAGTATCTAATATATTTAACAAAGCCACAGTTTCCTGCTGAAATCAGGCTGCAGCTAGGAAGCACGCTTATTCTCAGTGCCATTTAAAACTATGACACATCATGAGGATTAACATAATTTGCATGAGGAAAAAAATTATCTCCTGAATACAAATAGGGCTTAAAACTGTAATTTGTCCCAACACAAATGCAAGAATAATCTACAATCAATATTTCTTCTTATATTCGATCAGGCTTTTAGGTCAAATATAAATCTGGGCTATTTTTGCCTGCAAATCGATCCCCATATCCTGGGGAACCAAATAAGACTTCATAACTCCACCACAGTGTGAAGTGTATGGTAGATGGGGAGGAAACAAGATATCCCATGCTGACCCTGTGTCTCGATATCACATCATCAACACATGGATGGCAGGAAAACTCAGAACTGAAATTTTGGGCCATCTTCACACACATCAGCCGTGCACTGCAAATACATCTCCGGCTGTAACGCGAGAACAACTTCTGCCGAGCAGCAAACACGGCCGCAACTGCTCATAAATAACTCGCTTGTTATCTTGAATTTTCTTTTCCTATTTCACCGTGTGTGTTATTGCTTATGCAAGCGAGTCGACACACACACACACACACACACACACACACACGCTTTGCAGAAAGCCACACTTGAATCCTCCCCTGGTTGCACGTGGCGCATCCTTGGCCACACCGTCCCCTCCAGAACAATCTCACCCGGCGGAATTGCCACCTTGTGATACTTGCATTATGCAAAGCAGTCAAACCAATCAGGCCAGAGCGTGTACAGTATGCAAGTACCAGCTGTTGTAACAGCTTCATTTTCATATTCACGCCTTTGTTTACCTGCTGACGGCACTGGCTGCTGCTGGAATGCTATTAAGTGCTCTCACTAAGATGCCAATCAAAAAGTTCTTGTCTTCCAAAGTCAAATCTGTGTGATCACGGGTCACATCTGATGACTTTATCCTTTTAAAAGGCTTGTATTGAGACGCTGCCTGCACAGGGTGAACACACAGATGTTGCTTTCTTATGAACAACTTGCAGCTTATTCTGCAATACTTCTGTTATTTGCGTCTACAGTATCTGTCAAAGTGAGCTCCACACTGCACACGCAGAGGAAATAATCCTTATATATACACCTTAGTTTCTCCAAGAACAAATGAGTAATCACAAACCATTCCTGCAGTAACGATTAAAGCAGGCTGACGGGCATTTAAACTGGAACATGTGTACATGAAATACTCTTTTCATATCCATCCCTCATAACAAAGTGTCCAAGACTCGGAGGGCATATGGTGCCTCTTTTTTAATTTACAATCCTGCCAGAATTTCTGTTCGTGTTTAAAAAGCTCTATGAATTGTTCAGCATGCACTGCGGGCCTGTGGCCATAGAGTAATGACAAAGTCGAGATTCTCTAAGCTCCACACAACTGTAGTGAAATGATTCTGACGCCAGGCATGAAAAATAAAACACTCCTTCCTTTTACTGCAGCATGCAGTGATTTAGTTTGAGTCCTCTGACAGCATACTAACATCTTTCTTTGTTCTGAAGCTACAACGTATTCCTCTGTTTTGATTGGACTGAGTTTTACCTGCAGCATAAAGGTGCAAAATGACCCCCCCAGTGGGGAAGAAGGACCGCTGATGCAAATTTGGCCAACAGTCAGGTTCTCTCACTGCCCGTCCCATTCGACCGAATAAGGAAACAAGATCCGTTTAGCTTAAACAGTTGTAAGATGATAGCCACCTTGCAATGTGATATAACATGACACCTCAGTAATGCTGACAGAACAGATTCTAAATGAGGTGCAGAGCAGCCACGAGTCGGGCGATGCACAGCACCTGCTCCACGGAGGCAGGAAGACACTGACAGGCAAAGCGCCCCCAGAGTGCGTCTAAACAAACCAAGCAGTTCATAATGTAATGGCAATTATTGCCGCTGCCTCGGCTTCATCAGGCAGCGGAGGGGAATTGTTTTAGGATCGTTTCTGATTGTCACTTGAGGCTTGAAGTGCTTCACATTCAGCTGTTAACACTGAAAACTTCTGGATTGGAAGTGTAGGCTGCAGGAGCTCAAGAGCATCTTCACACGAGTTCCCAAACTGTACGAGCGTTATAGAGAAAAGACAAAAATGAAAGGTTACTCGTCTAAACATTCACCTTGAAAATGCAGCTGCAACAAATCACGCAGGTTAAATAAACGGAGGTTATTCATCAAACAGAAGTGCCAAACACTTGTTTCTGCTTTTGTGCCTTTTCTTCGGTGTAAATGTTAATATCTGCATGTTTTTGACTGCTGGACAGAAAAATAAGCCGTTTTGAGGAAGTTCAAGAGTTTATTTTACATGATTGTTTGCATTTTGTTTTAATGTGACAGAACTGCATAACTGATGTTAAGGAAATATCCACACCTGAAAAGTGCCACTGAAGGGTTCGTCAGCGAAGTTCAAGTTTTGCTGATTAGGCAGAAATGTAATGGATTTGACTACTTTTTAACAATGATTAAAGAAATCTGTCGGCACACTGGCTTATAAAGCATTTCTCTTTGATTGATACAACAATGCGTGTCACAAAGGGTGGAAGGTGGAAGCAGTTAGCGCCACCCCAAAGCCATTTATGTCTGGCTGGAATCAAACCAGTGCTGAGGCGAGTGGTCGCTGGCAGCCTCTCGTTCTGAGAAGTATACCGTGCTGCATTCATGACATCCTTGCAGTCACTAGCAGGTCGCCATGGTTGCCAGTAGTTTGCATTGAAGATGCAAACTTGTCTGCAAACGCTCTGCAACTTTTCACCAAGTGGCCGTGAAACTGAAAAGTTCAGTGCACGAAGAATAGAAACAGGAACAGAAACCGTTCGCCTTCAAACTAAGTTTGGAGAAATAAGGCACAACTTTTACTTTGAAAGGGAACATTCTCTGTTCGCATGTTTCACTACGACTCTACAAGTATGTGGTCCACACCTTCCACACAAACTGTGGTCACTGCAGGAACCTGCTAGCTAACAGCACAACCCCTCGGTTTTCATCACGATTCTGAAGTCATCAGAGAAGCTAATCGGCCACATCTGTGAAATCCTTCATTGTCATAAGTATCATAATATAACGTGGTGGAGAGTTCATGGGGTCTCTGTGGAACAAAAATATGCTTTTCCAAAGCTGTCTGAAGTAATACTTCAATTAATGCATTATTAGCGCTGCCCTTCTGTTCTGCTCCTATACATTTCAGAACCAGATAAGCTACAGTAGCCTGTTGTATTATGAATCCCAGAATGAAAAGTATTGCAGGTTGAATCTGCAGTGCCATATATAGAATAGCTTCCCTTCTAACCTCACAGCTCAACGTATCAGATGTTGTACGGCTTCACCTTAAAACAAATTGGGGTGATGTATCTTAAAAGGCCAGTATTGCACTTTTGTTGTTTTCTGATTCCTCTACCTGCAATTCAGCAGAGTCTTTGTGAGAAGTAGTGCTCCCATGCTCTTTCCAGGCCATGGGCTGTACAGTAATCAATGTTGATGAATGACTAGGAAGGCTCTCTTTATTCCAGCCCTCGCTGAATAGAAAGTTTCCATTATCTCTCACAATGTATTCACTCTATCAAAGTGACAGGGTTGAGGCAAGCCACACTCCATTGCCCTCACTGTGCCCATACCTACCTTCATCCGTCTACTCCAAAAAAACAGGGAAAGCCGGAAGAGACTGCTAAAATAACATTGCAGAACCCTACAAAATCTATAAGACTTTAACTTGTGAATCTCATCCATCAAAGCTGGAAGGATACAATGACATGCATAAGTTGCGCAACAATTTCCACCGTCACACCGAATCATTCAAGAGGGAAAATTTTGGATCAAAAAGTAGCTTTACTATAGAATAAGAAAGAAAACTTTTTAATTTGCAACAATAAATGTTTGCATGGTTTTGGCTGGTAATAAACGCTGGGACTCAAGCCTGTTTTTGTCTTCATGTTATCAAAAAGTTAGCAGTGTTTGGTTGTCCATGGTTACGGTTTAGGGCTCAAATCTGATCCTCTGCTGAAGTAAAACATGTTCTGCAGTACCAGAACCTTTGGCCTTGGAGCTGCTTCATTAAATGCCGACAATGTTCAGAAAATTCCTGATCCATTTTTGGTCATATTTAATAAATCAGCGAAGAGGTGTAACTCTGCAGTGGTTTGTCAGGTTAATCAAAGGCTTTTTCGAGTATAATCTCCTTTTATATATAAATTGTATAAATAACTAACTTAGTTACCAACTTAGTATCCGTTATCCAACTTTGCAATTAGTTGCCTTTTGACACTCGTGCTAAATTTGTTACCAAGCGACGCTTTGATAATTAGGCATAATTATTAACAAGAGAATTAAGACTTGTTTATTCAGGGAGAGTCAGTGTGTCCTGGCCCAGAACAAATTCAGTTATATATCAGTTCTTCATGCTTTTCAACTCCGATTAACAACAACAATGAAACTACTGACAGGTGAGAAATATTGATCATCTCGTTACAATGCGGTGTCCTGCTCGGAAAATCACGGGTCCTGTGCCATTTTTCCACGTTCCATCCATTTTAACAGTGTTACAGACCAAGCACACAACACCATGGCAACAAAAGTGGCAGCTTGTTTCAGCAGGCCAATAAACAGGCCTTATCCTACAAAAACTAGGGAGTGCCTCAAAGAACATGACAAAGGCCTGTAATCCGCAGAATCCCAACGAGCTGCTGAAAAAATCCCAATTCCAGACGGGTCAGTGTGTGAGTGTCCAAACATTTGAATGGTTTTGTATGCAGGAGCTCAGATGCACATGCATCTCAGCATACAGTAAATCCTGAGAGGAAATGACAACCAAGAGAAAAGCGCTGATGTTCCCACCGGCTTCCCAAAAACTTCCCATCAGATCGTTTCTGTAAGAATGATGTTAAGATATCACAGCTGAATGCTGCGAGCTCAGAACATAAGCTGGTGTCCTCCAAGGACATGATACATTAGCAGATTAGCAAATATTGGATACTGCACATCTGCTAATCATTCACAGTCATAACACAGTTAGATTAATTAGAAAAACATAAAGCTGGAGTGGGCTGCAGAGGAGAAACGCTCGTCGTAATGAGCAGCCAGAATGCCGACTGGTGCCGACCTCCCGCGCTACTTCCACTCTGCTGCCGCGGCTTCTTTGGACGCTGCTTTCATTATGTGTTCATGCTGTTGATCTTCGCTTCCATTAGGTCAGTGAGGAGGCCTGCAGCACTGCAGCACCCCCACTCCAGAAAGTAAAGGAGCAGTATAGATGAAGATGATGGAAGATAAGCTCTTCTTCATACGGTCACAGTGCACCGTTTGGTTTTCATGCTGAAACAGGGACAGAACGGGAATATGGGACAAAATGATCCCGTTTTGCATCCATCATTCATTTGTGTTTCCTTTTCTTTTCAGTGCTTCTAAGCCTGGAATATCCGGTGATGTGATGTCTCAGACAAATTAATTATCTGTGACATTATTAAACATGACAGCTCCAGAGCCCGGTAACCGTGGCGATTAATATTACGGGACGAGCATTTGAAAAAACAAAAACAAAAAAATAAATTAAGAAAAACAGAATCAAAATTCCTTTTTTGAGGAAACTGTTGACTCTAATTACATCTGAAATCGAGCCTCTTCTGTTTAACATGATCACACCATCACTCGTCTCAAGAGCAAATGCGCCTGTGCCCCTTTAAGGGCTCGTTTCTCAGCTGATGCCCTCATCATAGGTTTGGAAGGTCAATCAGAACATCTACCAGATTTCAGATATAGAAACACCAATTAAGACTTTGGTATGATTTGGAACAAGGAGAATCAGCTGTCTGTAATTATTTTCTCCTGAAATTTCCTGAATCACTGAAACTTGAGCTGGTTAGTTTGTTTTCTCCACTTCCTGACACCCACCAGATGGTCCTGCTTGCAGTTGTTATACTGAAAAGCACTGAGAGTAAACAAGACAAAGAGGCTCCATCTGAGATGCGAGCTTAAACTTGATGAACAAATGTTGTCTGTGCTGCGGAGAGCCTTAAAAACCCACGTAATATTAAACACAAAAAACCACAGGAGACTAAAATAGAACAATAACAGCTTTTCCTTTTAAATTTTTGCTATTCGACATCAGGCCTTTTAACACGCATCCTACAGCCACTATGAAGACTGCTCATTGGCACTTACAGAACTAACTGATTACCCCTGGATGCACATTATTAGCTTCATGGTCAGATCTGAGCCAAGTGTGCAGGACACGAAGATAACCCATTATCCTTCTTGTAAAGCATGAATAAAATGTCTTGGTTTTATTGGCAATGCTCAGAAAACTGTGGCATGTAAGAACCTTTATTTTATTGTTTCTGTCCAGAAAATCCAAGTCAACACCTGAGCCGCAACTCCAAAGTGCATGAGTTATTCAGAGCACTGCCTGCATGCAAATACAAGCAAAGAAACCAGTTTATAGTCGCTTCTATCAAGTACCGTTTAGTTACAATAAAAGCCTCCATGAGGCTTAAAAGCTCCCCAAACCGGCAATCTGTTTTTGCATCGTCTCTACAGAAAGACTGATATGATTGGCACTAAAATAGATATTTGTCTGCGTCTGACAGACTGAACCGTTCTTAGCCACTGCAGAGGCTTTCTTCACTCATCCTCACGGGGCAAATTTCCATCCCCGGAGAATAATTATGTTACCTAAAACAAACCTGATTGTGTGGTGCCTCCTGAGCAAACAAGGGTTTTCCTATCAGTCTAATGTGCTTACTGGGATATAAACAGTTCTCACTGTGACTGTGATTTGTGCCCAGGTGGATGACAGCGCAGAATGACACACTGCTATTGTGATGCAACAGCTCTTTGGCATTAAGCTCATAAGGCTGCAGGGATCATCACTGCATGCTAATTTTTCCTGATGAGGAGGACCACAGTACATTACTTCAAAGGTGACTGAACATCCTGCTGTGGTGTCAAATTAAAATGTTATCTGCTACTTTTTCACCCTTCACAGCCAGGCGAACACGCTGATGCTGGATGGACCAAAACCTGGGAAATGTAACTGCTTTTGCTCAGCAAAGCACCTTCTTCTTCTTCCTCACTCGCACTGATGTGCTGTTGTGCCGAGTTTGGAATTAAAAGTCATTTTTGTCCATTTTTCTGCAAACTTGGGAAGCTCCTGTCATCGCAGGCTCTTCCTGCAGCATTTGTCACCGGCAATTCTGTCTGTTACGCAAAACAAATGCCACCATCCATCAGCTATAGGTGACACTACAAAGTGAATGGAGTGCGTGTCAGTTACTGTCAATTACTGTGACTAACGCCGAGCGCTCTCCGATTTTAAAGCGCTATTGTATTGTTGATGAGCAAGCGCGGTGCATGAGCCTCCGAGTCTCCAGAGCGCATAAATCTTCAGAAATCCCCCGTTAACACAGGCAGCAACACCTTAATATTTGTTTAATTTCAAACAGCACTTTGTGGCTCGGCTCACGTCGTTACCTGCCACCTGTGCGCTCAGACTCCTCGGCTGTGACCCTGCGAAGACTTTCTGTGAGTCTGTTTATCAGATTTGTTTAATCCTAATAAGTGTTCATGGTCAGTTGGTCACTTCGGATGGTGTTTATCTCACGAGCACCTCGCCGGGTAAACAAAGCAGGGCCGGACGGGCTGCGACAGTTTAAGACCAAATCTGAAGATAATTCAGAATCCGTAAAAACAAAATTAGCGAGGAAAAAAAAAAAATCCTGCCTAATCAGCTCAGGCCAGGAACACATGAGAAAGCAAAAAACACACACAAAGTATAATGATGCAGGCTGTACACAAAACCCAAAATAATTAGCCAATTAAAGGTGTGAAGCAATGGAGAGGAGGCAGTGTGTGCAAAGTCTCAAGGTCAAACACATTTAAATGCAAATTTAAAAAAGCGTTTGGTGAGGAGGATGTGTGGTTTAATGACCACATACAAATGAAACCATCTGCCTCAGTAAAGCACAAGTAGCTTACAGGAATGCGCTTACATTGTGCAGTAAATTAGCAAATTGCCTAGATGGGTTTACAGTGCAATTACACTAAAAAGTGATATTCACATAAAAAGGGACAACAAAAGCTAGTTGAATAATGATAAATGCGATCCGGGCGCTACAGACATTTAAAAAAAATAGTCCTGGAGGACCTGAGAGGAAAATGGCGAATATTGCTGCTTTGCTCCAAGTTTGCTGCACCCACTTTCGTTGATTGATAGCATGTGCCAACACATACCATACATTTATTGATAAGTGATTGTTTCAGGCTAGGAAGCAGGCAGGATAAGACAGAGTGTAGGAAAACCACATCTGAAATGCCAAGGGTGTTGAAACATTAATAACAGAATCGATACAACTAAAACCAGGCTACACAATTTATTTGTGTCAAACGTGTTAAAGCACTTTCTGAGAACAGACATGTCACGGATGCAGAGGGAGGCCGGCCGGCTCACAGACGACACCCCAGAAACGCTCCTGAATGCATTCACATCCAATCAGGTGGTGAAAACAGCATTTTAAAAAACACACGATGCGATTCTCGTAGCTTTAATCTGCCGGTGACACAAACAACATTTACGTTCTGCCAAAGTAAACTTGATCTTTTCTTTGATGATGTGTTTTTCGCTTTAGTGTTTCAGACATTCTTTCCTGTCTCTGCTACGAAGAAGTACTGAGTGAATTTCAATGGACCTAGCTCACACACACACACACACACACACACATACACACACACACACACACACACACACACACACACACACACACACACACACGCACACACACACACGCACACGGGCCTTCACAAACACACACACTTTGTATGCACTCAAGTGTGAATTTCTCAGATTTAATTAGAAGCTAATTTTGAGTCATTATACAACTGCAAACAATATGGAAATGAGCTCAAAGGTTCCTGACAGTTCAGTTGACTTTGACCAGGAAGAAGCATGACAAATTGAAGAAAAAAATAAAATAAACTCTCTCGTTTACTAACCAATTATCAGATAGCTGAACGGGGGCATCATAAGTCGAGTGGGGGGGGGGGGGGGCCGGCCTGGGGAAATTTTTTCCCAAGGGGTGGGAGCCAACATTTCTGT
>VOQJ01018404.1:16934-28542 GCA_015052665.1 Apistogramma diplotaenia | reverse complement strand
GATTCACCCAGGACAGGTCAGAGGAAGTCAAAGCTTCCAATCTAACTAAAACAGGGCCAACAGCTGAAGAAACTATGATCTATTTCCATCCATCCATCCATTTTCTTCCATTTTTACTTGCAAAATTTTAAGCATCACCCGTATATTATTTCTTTAAGCCATTATACCACAGTACTTGTCACAGCAGCCGGAGTACTGACAGGGACTAGAACACATTTCTCCCACATTGGCTTCTCTTCACTGCCTCTCTGTTAAATCCAGAGTTGAATTTAAAATGTTTCTTCTCACATACAAGGTCTTGAATAATCAGCCCCCATCTTATCTTAAAGACCTCATAGCTATATATCACCCCAACAGAGCACTTTGCTCTCAGACTGCTGGCTTACTTGTGGTTCAGAGCCTTCAGCTTTCAGGCCCCTCTCCTGTGGAACCAGCATCCGGTTTGGATTCAGGAGACAGACACCCTCTCTACTTTTAAGATCAGGCTTAAAACTTGACTTTTTGTTAGAGCTTACAGTTAGGGCTGGATCAGGTGACCCGGAACCATCCCTCAGTTATGCTGCAATAGTCATAGGCTGCTGGAGGGTTCCCTTGATGCACTGAAAATTTTACAGTATTTCTTCTTTTACTCACATTTTGCTAACAGGAGCTCGTTTTGACTGTTGGGTTTTCTCTGTAATCATTGTGGTGTCTTTACCTTACAATATAAACCACCTTGAGGCGACCGTTTGTTGTCATTTGGCGCTGTATGAATGATATTGAATTGAATTGAACTTTGATACGGTGCCAGTGTACTAATTCTTTCTCAGTTTGTCTCTGCATTGCTCTGAATTGCGCTTTTGATTTGCTTACTGTAGTATAATAAATAGTTTTTTAGTTGAGAAACGGTACATTTAATCAATCTGACTCTTTCATTATGCAGTGCTAAGATCTGTATGAAACTGAGTCTTTTAAGCATTTCCCATGAGCCGAAAAAAAACTTCATAAATTTAAGTTTAATTGCATTGCTGAAAGACGATACTAGCCAAACCCATGAAGTATTTGTGTTTGGCAGTGCACCAGTTGTTGTCCATAAGTAAAAACATGATAGTAGGGTTTACCTGACAAATTTTATTTTACAAAGAATTAACTCGCGCTACGTGTTGAGTCTGAGCCGAATCTCCCTGCCTTCATGCATTAGCTGAGCCTGTAAGCTCTGTGTCCACATTGTAAAGGTCAGCTGACCAGCCCCAGGGTCAGAGTGCAACAGTGGTAGGGTCACTGTGGGTAGGGTCACCATTAGGTATTCCTGTATGGTTTTCCACAGCAATCACAGTTAATGCCTAAAGATTTTTTATCCCACTTGTGAATCTTAAAACAACTCATGAACAAAAGAGTATGACATTAATTTTTAATGTAAATTGGACTTACCCGGAAACAAAATGTTGATCTAGAGCACCCCCCAAAAATGGCCTTTTTTTAGTTCCATCGTCCTGATAACTAAATTACATGTAAATATAACAGGTAAAACAAGTTATAAATCTATATTTATAACAGAAACACAACATTATTGTGGAACTTTTAAAGCTGAAATTGAACTGCTGGGTTTAAATTTTATTAGGATTATGCTCCACTTGTCTTAATGAGCGTTTTCTTTCTTTCTTTTTTTCTTGAATGTAAACTCAGTTCATCTATTTTCCTACTGACAGCATGCAGTGTTTGAGTGTCTTAACTGGAGGTATTATGTCCAATTATTCACTTTCTGAATACTGTGTACCATTACACCCACTGATACCAAATGCATCAATTAGCTAATTATTTCTATGTCAACATTTGTGTGGGTTTTATGGAATAAAGTGAGCCATTTCTTATTTTACTTCATTAATATTTGCATGGATGAATGCAGGAATGGCAGATTAAATAGCTAGCCCCATAACAAACCAATTATAAACAACGTTTGTTAGAATTTGTATGTTTATATCCAGACATTGACCAAGAAAATTTCTGTTGACCATAATTCTTCCCCATAAAACTGTTGTGTATTTTACTATCTGATCAAATTCCTGTCTTTTATTATTCTGATTTTGTGTTAGTCTTTCAGGAAGTGGCACCTCACACTACACAGAGGCCTCTACATTTCACCACAATGGCTGTTCAAGGTCATTGCTTTGAGTGTTAGAAATGATTCATGTAGAAACATGGGACTTATGCCAGGTTAAAATTAACTGGAATTATACATTAATTGCTATAATTTGCGAGAGCAAGTATCAATTTGTGTGGAGTGAGGGAGGGTTGTTTTGTGTTTTTTTTGTTTTTTAGCCAATCTAAATCTTACTCAAATGTGTGAAAAAGAAAAAAAATAGTTCGGCCCAGTTATTGCTGTAAGACATTTACACTGACACAACGGCCACCTGAGATATATTTTTTAGTGAAGAAATTCAAGAGGAAATTCAGTCTTCAAGTGAAGTGAATTGTTTTGTTACAAGTAATTTATCCATTTATTCATATTACAGAGTATTTTGTTCTGTCAGAAAAACAATAATAGCAGAGAGATGAAGTTTCGAGTGTGGGAGGAAGCCAGAGTAGCCAGAGAGAAACCAGTCAGAAGAATCAAACCCTGGTACTTTAAAACACTGCGGTGTAAAAACAGTTGCTTTAAGTGTTGATATAAAACAAATTGTCAGTTGCATCTGCACCCTGCATCTCAGACCTTCATCACCAGTTTTCTTTTTTGAACAATTTGACAGCTGATTGCATAGAAATTGCAGCGCAAGCACAGGGACCTGAAGTTCCTGTGAACCTAAAGCACAGTAGATGGAATATTAGATTTTAAAACTCCAAATGAATAATGATGTAACCCTGTGCAACTACTGGGAATGTAAATAAGCAACGGTTTGACAATCAATTCAAATTTGATAGTTAGTCAAAGTTGGGCTCACAGCTTTTTATTGTCGTCGGACTGCCAGCTTTCAACTTTGTGAATATGATAACTCAAGAACGATATTCAAATTGATAACATAGATCAATGTACTAAAAATCTCAGACAGGTTCAAATCTTGACGATCTTGACACGAAGGTCGAAGTCAAATTTTCTGAAAATCTTATTAACGTGATAAACTGAGAACGATGTGACCTACTGTAGGATGTTCAAACCGATGCCAGAGATGCATCTGCTAAAAGTCTTGGATGAGTTAGTTCTTTCCACAATAAAGCCAATCACAGAAAATGACAGCATTCTCACTGCTTTATATTTATTGTGATTTTATAATTCTTATACCTGCTTCTTATTCAGATTTACTTTTGAATTGATATGGTGACTAAAGTCATTGAGGCTCGTATGCACCTCATTAAGCTCTACTGAGGCCTGGTAATTATGTGTTCTAGAACTTGGTGGCAAACAGTATTTTTTCAGTGCCCCCAAAGGGCAAATGTAATCAGCTACATTTATTTTTACATGACCTGCTCTGAGCTCTTATATCTACAAAAAACAAAAGTAATAAAAATTGTTGTCCAGCAAAGTGAATGCAGCATCTTTTCACCAGCACATAAATAATTTTGCAAAAAAACAATACCTTACCCAAAAAGGAAAGCGCATTAATAAACAATATGGTTATTTTCGAGCCCCATAGTTCCATTGTCAGTAAACTGATCTCAGTGAAAGAGCAAACTATAGAATTAATAACCAACTGAGAAGTTTCTGTTTTCTTGAAGTATGGCTGTTGCCACAAACCCATAAACTGGGGACGGTCAAAATATTATTGATCCATAAGCAAGATAATGGAATGTAAGCAGGTAATTTCATTCAGGAACACAGAGCATTAGGAGCGCCACTTTAAGCCCGGTTCTGAGTGGTTCTTTGTTGATTTCCTCTCCACGTAACAGCCTGTTTATAGGAGTGGCGTCTCTCCTCACACTACTGAGAAAAGGACAAACACCAAGAAGGTGGAACAGGTCATACTGAAGTAAAGGCAACAATGTTCTTTATCCCCCACAAGCACAAAAAAAGAGTCACTCAGACACATGGTACCAGCTGTTGAGCCAGCGCAGCATGACCCTGCAATATTTCTGTCCCCTCGTAATCCACAGCCAGTATGTCTTACACGCCCTTCTGATGATGCTACCCAAAGGTCATGAAAGAAATACAAAACGACATTAATTTTGTGTACAGACTGAGACTAATTACCCTTTTTTCCTCACAGTTGTTATGTCTTGCTGTGGCTAGTCACCTTCACCTGTTACCTCTGTTCTATGTGTGTGAGGACAGACAGACACGCACGTAGACACACACACACACACACACACACACACTGAGAAACAGATGTTGTGAAGAAGGTTTTCTTAGCCAAGGGAAGAATTCAGCAATCATCTCCTTTCAGTTGTACTCAGTGCTCCTGCGGGCCTTTTGGTGCTGCTGAGCTGGCCGAGGCAATCTTTCTTTTTAACAATACACCAGATTGTTGATTGTTATTATTGTTGTTTGGCCATTTCTAAAGTTTTTGCTGTCTCTCTGAAAGTTTGTTTTGGTTTGTCAGCCTAATGACTGCATGTCTCACATGCACTGACATCTGGACCTCATAGAGAGAGTTCCAGTAACCATCTATGAAGCTCCAACACTTGGAATTAACTCTGGATCTTTTATCTTAGTTTGTCATTGGAAAAGCAAGTTAATAGGCCTATGAAATGCCCTGTCAATCAACTGATCACTATCCTCAACAGTTAATGCAATGCTGTTATTAAATAGCTTGAATTAAAGTTCAGTGCCTGCACTTCAGTCGCATTTTAATTGTTTCCATTGTGGTGGTGTATAAAAACTTATGGACCTGACTGTAAACAGCACTAAAAGCAGAGCAATGACTCTTACTGTACGTGCATGAAGCTGAAATAAAATATATTCATATAAAGCAAAGGTAAATAGCATATTTATTTTTGCCTTATGTGCAAAATGTAAAAGAAAGAAAAAAACATTTCCAGTCTCTTAGAATGAGGAATATAAGTTATTACTTTAATATATAAATCAGTACAGAGCCAAGATATCTGTTTATCAAAAGTGCAAACTTGGTGCTACTGTACATGTAGGCTCTTTATGAGATCAGGTTTTGGTGTAGTTTAATACGATACTTTTTACCGTAGGTGCTGCTGTTCCATCCCTTGCCAGCCAGACTTGGTGCTGGATGTTGTTCCCCTTACTCTCTCTCTCACTCACACTTTCTGTCTCCACATGATTTATTAACAAAAACATGATCCTGCAAAGAGCAATAAAAACTTTTCAGGTTTCACTTGATTCATAATTTTTCTATAGAATTTCATTCACATCTCCCAGGCCCACATTACAACACAAAAAAGCAGCTGGCTTTTCTGTCGGGTCTTAGGTCATGGTGATTGCTTTAAAGGTGTTTTTAGAACAGTAAATCTGCCTCTGTTGGTGAATGCGCTGGCCGTGTGGTGCTGATGCGTAAAATTATCACTGCTGAACTTGCTCTTTGTGGTTATCTTTCAACTCACCCAAATTCCTTTAGATATTATTCACAGTAAATTTCCTCAAAGAGGTTAAAAGAAGTATGGGCTCTCGCATGCTCTCTATTGTGAATGGATTACTCTCCAGCGATGGCATTCCTGATTATTTAAAAAAGGCAAACCTCTCTTCCAGAAAGTAGACTCCCTTGATCCATGGCTTCGTAATAACTACACACATTTTTCAAAGCTACCTGTTTTATCTTAAAAGCTGTGGAGTGTGCATTACAAAGCAATGCCAGGAGGTGATGGAATGAAGTAACAACTCAAGAGGCCCACTGGTTCACTTTTTTCCCTGTCAAGAAGATAAAACACTCCAATCTATGTTGGAAAATCTTTTTTTTTTCCATTGTTATGAGCTGTCTCCAAGAAACGACCCAGATTTCCTTTTCAAAGTGTGTCACCTTTTGACCAAACGTTCAAATTAGATCTGTAACTCTTGAACTGGTGGATGTTCATAATAAATCTTGTGGAAATTTTAAATAATGAGGTCGGGAAGAGACACAAATCACTTGGGGGTTGTATCAAGAAAGGGCATACCATGTAATAATCTGCCAAATCTAACATGGAGCTGCCCACTGTGGCCCCTGTTGAATAAGGAAGTAGCTGAAAGTAGCTAGATTCCCATATTTACAAGTAAACCCTGTCAGCCAGTACACCAGACTTAGTGTTTTTGGATGATGATGATAATAAAGGTGGACATCTTTAATTTGATCATCTCAAGCACACAGGTTTAGCTGTAAGCGCACAAGCCCCACTCATTTGCCAGAGGTAGCCAATCAGAAAACGAGAGGGGGCAAGTAGGTAAAGGTGTTTGTTCCAAACCTCCACACAGGTCTAGTGTAAAACATGTAAAGATTCTTCTTGACATCTGCATCATTTAGAGATACTTTAGTGGAGTCCCAGAACCATAATAAGGCCTTCACAATAAGGGTAGCTTACCTTTAAAAAGAAATTAAAATCACTAACCTAATGGTCTTGGGCTTAAACACAACAAATGCAACTTTTTCTTCAACTTTACAACTTATTACTTTGACATTGGGGATAGAAGAAAATTGCTAAGTCACTTTTCATAAATTTCTAAATGAGAATATAAAGCTTATTGAAAATATTCTATTTCATGATGGCATTTTCTCTGAAAAGGTTCCAGCCACTCATTTCTGCATTTCTGTGCTCTGAATTTGAAATAGTCTCGTGTACACTCTGTACTCATTTAATAAGGACGAGCCCACTCAACCCTAGAAAGTCTGCTCTTATAATGAGACAGCAACTATAAAGTTGCCCATTGACTCTTCTTGCTCAGCACACTGATTGTGTAGTCAAGGAGACTTTCTTATCAAGTTACGGCCAACCGTTGTCTAGCTGATGTGATACTCACTAGGTCTATTTTGTGTCCCAGCCCTCAGCACTAAAAATTAAGCTTCAAAATGCTCCATATTTATTTATTGATGCATGAAAGACTCGATATGGCCTAACAGTAAAGAACATTTGTCTTTAGCTTGCAGGAGTCCTTTCAGTCACCTGCTGTGAATGACTAAATAATTTAAATAAAGTTAAATTTAATGTGAGTATTCAAACTGTGGATTGTTAATACATGGTGGCTATTTTACCTTAGAAACAACTATTAGTTATTTTAGTGATGAGAAAAAAGAAGAACCTGATCTTTGAATTCCCAGGCCTGCACTTGATTAGGACACCTCCTTCCACCAGCTTTGCCCCCTGTGCAGGTTGTGTTTGAGCACATACACAGAGATGCTAACACAATGTTCTTAGGTGTGGACATCCAAGGATATTTCCCTCAAGGTCAGAGAACCAAACAAAAAAAAATTCATGACAGTACATTTAGAAAATGAATGAACAAGTATGTCCTGTTTTAAGAGAAAGCCCCTTGTTTCTAAAAAGGACATGACTGCGCAGGTTAGCCTTACAAAAATGTATCTGTCAAGAAGTCTGTCATTTGGACAGAAGAGACAAAATTAGAAGTGTTTGCCTACAAGGCAAAGTGCCACATTCAGGGAAACCTAAATACAGCATATCAGTACAAGTACCTCATACAGTACCAGCTGTGGAGCATGGTGGTGGAGGGGTAATGATTTGGGTTTATTGTGCAACCTCAGGATCATGAACTCGTCTGTATAACAAAGTATTCTAGAGTCAAATGCGAGGCCATCTGTGCAACAGAATCTTGACTGAAGTTGGGTCATGCAGCAAAACAACAGACCCAAGAACAACAGCCCAGCAAATCTACAGAATACCTGCAAAAAATAACAAAGAATCAAGGTGTTGCCGAAAGAAGGTCTTTTCACATGGCTGTATAATTGCCATCACAGCCACCATATTTCTCAGGTCAGAAGACAGTCAGTAATTGCAGAGAAGATTTTTTGAAAGTTGCAACAAAAATGTCTGTAATTTGTAAAAGAAAAATCTCACCCCAAATTACCTGCCATATTTCACCCAACACAGAGGCCCTGGGATGCTATTAATCTTGTGACTTCTGCCTTGTTGTTTTTTATTATTTCTTGTTGTCTTTTTAGCACAGTGGATGTCAAGGACGGGTTGTGTGGCAGGCAGGAGGTGGACCCAAAATGCAGGACTCGGGAGGCCAGACATAAACTCAAAAGTAGATTTATTGCTGAGCTTTTGCCAAATACAAACTAAAGCAGGTCAGGAACAAATATTTCAGCACTATGCTCACAATACGAAAACACACTGCAAGTTAGGACGCAACCATGAGGGAAAGGACAAGGAAAGACTGAGGTGATATATATACACACATGAGGTAATGTGTGTTTAAATCTGACTAACTGATCACAGGTAAAGAGACAAGGGAGGTAGAACTATCCCCATAGCACACAAGGCAAGAGACTATCAAAATAAGACAAGAAATAAACAACACTGAGTCCAGGACGAAGATATGACACCAGGACAGAAAGGTAAACGAACAGGGTGACGATACATGAGACACGAAAGGGAACTAGTTCAAAAAACAAGGACCCAAAGACAAACATAAACTCAGAAACACCAGGAAATAATATTATAAAGGACAAGAAATTGAACTAGAATATAAATCACATCTCAAATCAAAAAGCAAATCATAAAACTCTGGGTCATAAGACCCAGAGACCATGACAGTGAATCTCATTTGTTCCCTAGTAACACTAATCCTGCATGAATAGGATATTACTCTTTAGCAGGGATGCATTAGTAAGCTGGACAAATTGTAGTCAACTGGCTAATATGACAAGAACATCAATACAAATCCAGATGAGTACTAAGGCTAGAGGCAGGTCAGCTAAATGATGAGGTCATAATTGCTAAAATATTTTACAAGGAAGAGGGAGTTTCCAGCTGAGGTGTTGAATCATCCAAGGTTTCAAATTGCCACATTATCATTCAATGCATTGTTAATATAGTGTAAAAAAAAACATATATCAATGCTGAACAATACTTTTTAAAAGAAAAACATCCATAATTAGTAGCAATTCGTCAAGGTGCCCATTATATCATGGCAACTGTGTGCTGTCGTGTTCCTGCAGAATGCCCTCATAGTCACTGGCTTTATACATCCATACAGAGAGAAATTATTATGCACAACAATAATGAGCCAAGCCAAATGGCTGTTCACATAAAAACTATTACATATCCGATGGCATGTTTAATGAGACACAAGGGCTAAATGCATTCTGTGGCAAAACTCAATTTCAGTCCAGATACCAGACCAAATAATGAGTATCTGTGTGCAGGTCCACAGATTACAAATATTCATGTGTAACGTGACTTTTTTTTCTTCTTTTTTTTTGCTCCTGTGTGTGTCACTAGAGGAAAAACATATAAGTGTGACAAAATGTGCTGTAAGTCATATTGGTATTTCATAAGCAAAGGACCACCTCTCAAAAATGCACTGCAGTTTTCACAGGTCACGTGCAGTTTGCCCGGACACAAAGAACACATTTGGACAGTGACGAGAAACTCTGGAAAATATTCAGTGAGGGAATACTGCACAAATGACTCAATGTGAAAGAGTATAACCCAAAATTAAGCACTGGTAAATAATTAAGAAAGCAACATAATTAAAATGGACAATAGAATCCAAATGACAAAAGACTGCAGCATATTTAAGGTTAGTACGATGACAACAAATTACATAAAATGTCATGTGAGGTTAAACAAATGTGAAAGTCTCTGATGCAGAAAATGAAATCATAGCTTTTGTGACAGCGCGTTCGTGTTTGTGAATGTGTATTGAGGGTATGAGAGGCTGAGTGTATTAATTGTAACTGAATCTTCTATCAAATTCATTTGCATTTTATGTTTATCTGGAAGTCTTTTGTGTCTTTCTGCATTTGTTTCAATATGCTACGCTTTTAAAAACCCTTTAGGATTTTGCATACACTGCATTCCACTGCAACAACAAAAAAAACTCTTCCTTTGATTTCACACCAAACAAGGTGAACAGCAACAGATGTGAGAATGGGCCTCGTAAAAGATATTATCATGTCTGGGAGTGTCGGGAGGGTAGCTATGAGCACTGTTGAGATACTGGTGGTGTTTGGTTTGGAAAGCAGCAGTCTCAGAGGTGTTCAATCAAAAACCTGAACAAAAACAACAGATCTCATCAAAATATTTGCTTTGTGAGAGAAAGTGTTGGTACAAGAATGCGAGCGATATCAGATGAATGAGCTCGTCGGGATGTTTGGCCGGGGACTTTTCTGGAGCCCTTAGAGTCGATCTTCTCAGAGAGGAAGACACTGCAGAAGGATCTTCAGAGATGCCAGCTGCTTCTACTATGTAATATGATGCAAGTTCACTTTCCCTAACACTGGCCACCCTGCTAAGCAACCGACCCCTGGTTTCCCAATCACACGAAAGGTCTTGTTTCTGACAGGTCTACTGGCAGCAGAGTGACTCACTTTTCAGATGAAGAAAAAAAAACAAATATCAGAAAAATATACAGAGGTTAAAGCGACACATCCACTACAGACAAAGCGCCTGTGTACGTGTGTGAGAGGAAAGCGCTGCATGATTGTGTGTGTGCTTTAAGCACTTTGGTAAGTACTATATTAATAAAGTCTCGCCTATTTGAAGCCAGAAAGAAAAGCCAGCAAAAATGCAGACTCTAAGCTAATAGACTTATCAGTGTTACAGCTTTATCATTAAGACGTGGGAGACTCTGACATGTTACAATTGCATATTCCATTAAATTAAGGTTTAAATGTGTGTGGGATCATTTTAGCCCTATTCTTTAAAGCTGCATCCGCTGTGATGTTTAACAGTCTGAGAAGCAAGTAAAGAATAAATATTAAAAACAGAAATCATACGCAGGCTCAGCCTTGCAAATTTGATAAGGTCAAGACATACAAATCGATTTTCTGTTTTAGGATCATCGATTAAAACTTACAGGACATTATATTGTTGGAAAAAAAATTGTTTGCGGCCAACAAGAATACAAGCAAGCATCATAATCACTGATTCTCATCAGGGAAAGACAGAAACTTTATATGCATTTAGAAAACTTTAGACACTAATCACATCTCTATTTAGTCAGAGGGACCTTTCAGAAATAGTGGCACCATTTTTCAGAGAGTTGAATGCACAAGCCAGTCATTTCATACCTGTTGATCTCTAATCTTGAACAGATGTGCAGCATAAGATACTTTTCTAACAAGTGAACACCTTTCGTACACTTGAAAACCTGGTTTATAGGTAAAACCTTCATAGTACAAGTCTTTCTACATTTTTTTTCATTATGCTCATATATATAATGTCAAAGTGTGTCCTCAGTTGCACCAGGGAATGGAAGCAACAGCAGTGAGTTGACTGCATCCACCTTCAAGGTCACTCTTAATTTTGAAATCTTAAAAATGAAGCAGATGAACTTTTTATTGCTGCATTTTGCACAGTTGCAACACTATAATGTTGACACAGTCAAAACTGCCTCTGTGCTGGTTCCTGCTACAATAAGTGCCTCCAAGAGTGCATTTTGCCACGATGACACACACACACACACACACACACACACACACACACACACACACACACACACACACACACACACACACAAAACACAAACAAACACACCCCCTCTCTCCCCCCGCGAAAACTAGTGTGCATGACTATA
>VOQJ01018397.1:2557-28175 GCA_015052665.1 Apistogramma diplotaenia | reverse complement strand
TGTGTGTGTGTGTGTGTGACTAATCTGAATATTCTGCCAATGCAGCCCATGACTATTCTGTAATTTTCAGACCACTGCAGTCCCGACTGTCACGTGTCTTCTTAATGCCATCCCTTCCACTTCAGAGCACACGTTAAAGCAACCAGCACATTGTAGCACGATAATTAGCAGTAAGGAAGCTTTATTTACTTATTTAAGATTTCACGAGTTCATATCCGATCTTTGATCTACTGCAACAGCCAGAACCTATAACGTCTGAACACAGCAATCGCGAGCAGTGCTGTTTGGCAATTGTCTGCCTGGTTGACACATGTCTTTTACCAATTGGATTTCTGTTAAAGGTCATTGAATTAATGTCCACTGTGTCACACAATCACAGAGCACATTGACTCTCCACTAACCTTCACTGCAAGCATTCATTAGCATCCAGCCACATTAGCATGTGCAAGGCCGGTTCCCTCCAGACCTTATCCACATGAATCTTGATATTCTTCTCTTCTTACAGTATCAGCCCTGAAAAGCAGCATCGTCAGTAGGTAGGTCAGGAGGTATCAGGTTTGCTAATAGATTCTCATTTAATCAATGCTCTGCCAGGTACTTCCCCATGGGCCACCCGGTGTCAGTGCATCTCTACTTCCAGTCAGACCAGTTCCAAGGCTATCTGGTTAGGCACCATGCTACTAACCTGGCGACAAGCAAGCTGGAGACCATGGAGACCTGGGTGGCACCCACAAAGAACTTCAAGTTAACCACTCCTCCTGCGAGCACATTCAGCAGGTTGCAGTTCGCAGAGGTGAGTCGGCGCATTAGTCTGCGTGACCTCGCATTCGTTTTTAATTTGAATTCACTTGTTTGCCATGAGTCACAAAACAATCAGTCAGCCGCCTGCCTGTGTCAGAAATTGAGTTCCATTAAAACTCGGAGCGCCACACAGCAAAAACACGCTCTTCAGCATATAATTAGAGGTGAGATATACAGCTCATTGCCATGGTGACCTCATATATTGCCCTTGCCAAGACTCATAGCAGCACATCTCCAAACAATTAAACTGGTGCCTGTAATGGCCTTGTAAAATGTAAATCGATTGAATTCATCCCAGTTTACAGGGATGAGTGCTTCATGTGCTGCTTATTTGTTGTTTCCTAATAGAACGTCTTCTCACCTTCACACTGGAATGCCTCCCTTGATTGTCTTGTTATGTTAATGTGTGTTTCTGTTTACCACAACGCCTGTTTAGGATATAACCACTCGGCTGTGATGTGACAGCCACAGAGTGTCTTTTTAAAAAGGACAAAATTAACTGAGTGAATGCAAATTGACCTTTTTCCTCTGCTTTTATCGGCTTTGCGGGAAGCAGAAATGTCAACAAATTTGTGAATAAATTTGTTTGCTTTGTTTGTGCCTGCGGACAACACTTGTACACCTGGATGCACCTTGACCATGTCCGACCTTTTCCAGTGGCCTTGGAGTGAACATAAAGGGATCCCGGCCGCCATGTGGCTCCCTCTTGCCGAACCCTGTTTGTCTGTCTAGCCTATGAAACCGTGAGTGACAGAAGTGATGCGAGCCGTGGCTTTTATCTGAATGCTCAGCCCGAGAAAACATTCCCTGTCTGGCACTGTGCAGTGGCTGTCAGTCAATCAGTTTGTCCATCTGTCATTCAAAATGCAAGCAGAAAATGAGAGCACGGCATAGGAGCAGCAGCGCAGCACTCTTTGTAAAATTTGTAGATATGGACCATTATACTGAAGCTACACACTGGAGTCTGCTAGATAAACCATGTGGTCGGCTTAACAATGGGTTCCTTGTCCTCCTTCAGATATAAAGAAAGAAAAATCTTTCCACGTCCCTGTTGCTGCCTTTATAGGTCTTTTTACAGCCGTTTAGTGTAGGGCCACTTAAAACCTGCACATTTAAAACCTGTATTTCACTTCAAGTCGTACTTTATATTGAGAGGTATATTATGCTATGCTGGGTAAATCTTACAGCAGCATGACTGACTTTAACTGAAGAATTTTGTCCTCGTTCCACCACAGTATAGAAAATTCATGTAGACATCCCCGGCAGATGCATGATAACACACTGCTGCTCTTTTATTCATGTCATTCAGTTCAACATGAAAAATGAAATCAAGTGTAATCAAAAGGGTTATGACGGCGCATTTTCAGGCATTTTGATTACACTGATTTTCATCCATCTGCCTGAGAGGTTTTACCTTTTCGGTCTACAGACTCCAAAACCACAAGGAGTTGAGCCATGAAATTTTGACATATATGTTCTTTACTATTCATATTCCTGGATGTTTATCACTCTTTGCACACTTTGGCTATATTTATCTGAAGTGGATGATGATAATGGTTTCATAATATATGCTAATGATATTGAGCTTTTTTCTTATGCCTTATTGGCTTAGCCCAATCATGTGAACATATTGTGTTGTGTGAGTGGCTATACCCACTTGACCATTATTGACTGGGATTCCCCAAGTCTAGCAACTGACCAGCTGGCAGTAGCTAAATAATGAGAAACTGGAGAATCTGAAATTTCTGTCTGTTTATAGAAACATTAGTTTGAGTTTGCAGCCTTATTGATTAGCCTGTGATGCCAACTTCTGATTGACTGTTGTTTCTAATGTTGGTCAGGGATCATAAATGGTACAGGATATGACTCACCATTGAACAATAGTAAAGTCATACCAACTGCTCAGCATTATTGCTCAAATGTAAACAACATGGTTGCCTTATGATTATGGCAATGCATTGAAATCATCATATTGTGTAGTACAGATGCATTGTGTAGGAACGTTTCTCCTCTGTTCCACAGCATGTCTTTTGCCCCGTCTCTCCAACCAGTCACAGCAGATGACTGCCCCTCCCTGAGCCTGGTTCTGCTGGAGGTTTCCTCCTGTTAAAAAGGAGTTTTTCCTTCCCACTGTCGCCAAGTGCTTGTTCATAGGGGGTCGTTTTGACTGTTGGGGTTTCTCTGTAATTGTTGTAGGGTCTTTACAATATAAAGCACCTTGAGGCGACTGTTGTGATTTGACGCTGTATAAATAAAATTTAATTGAATTGACTTAAACACCCTTGTACAAAAGTACAGAATGTACTTTCTCAAATTTATTTATCAAAATTTTTTTGATTTCATGAGTATTGTTAATATTGAAAGTCTACTTTTGCTGGATTATGAATTATGGCTTTACTAGTTATATACACAAGTATTTGGTTAAAAGTTCAGGACAAAGCCTCCAAATTAGAGTGAAATAGTTTTACAGAATGTAATAAGATGTCTGCTGATGGGTTTTCTTTTATGATTTTAGGCTGTGATGTTATCCTGACTTCTATTTTATATTTTTATTAATCGTGGGAGGATATCTTCATAGGAGATGGGTCTTGCTGGTTTTTGTGTGCTCCGTAAATAAGGCGGTGTAGTGGTTAGCACTGTTGCCTCACAACAAGATGGGTTTGAAGCCACCAGCTGGCTGGGGCCTTTCTGTGTCCAGTTTGCATGTTTTCCCCATGCTTGCATTGGATCTCTTCAGGTACTCTAGCACCTCCCCAGAAACATGCAGAGGTTAGGATAATTGGTCATTTGAAATTGGCTGTAGGTGTGAATGTGAGCATAAATAATTGTCTCCGTCCTATGACAGACTAACGACTTGCCCTGTGAAAGTTGACATGGTCTTATAGGCGCTTTTTATTGTAAGGTAAAGACCCTACAATAATTACAGAGTAAACCCAACAATCAAAACGACCCCCTATGAGAAAGCACTTGGCGACAGTGGAAAGGAAAAACTCCCTTGTAACAGGAAGAAACCTCCAGCAGAACCAGGCTCAGGGAGGGGCAGTCATCTGCTGTGACCAGTTGGGGCTGAGGAGAGAGAGACAGGGCAAAAGACACGCTGTGGAAGAGAGAAAGGAATTAAAAATAAGTAATGAATAAATGCACAATAGAGTATAAACAGAGTAAAAAGAGGTGAATGAAAAGAAAGTCTAGAAAAGTTTTGTTCTGCATCGCATGTCCAGAAATAACTTCAGTTTGTGCCTTTTATAGCAGAAATTGTCTTATTTTCTCTTGCACTCATGGCTCTTCTCTCCTCCATTCTCACTCATTGCTTCACCGTGTATGTTTATTAGCATCCATCCATCTTGCTTCAGTAGCGCAATATGTGCCCCAGGGGAGTCCTCTGGTGCTGCCGGTAAACACCTGTGTTTGATTACCTCTCCAAAACGTGCCCCTAATAAGCCTGTGAATGAAGCCTCGAGGGGCATTTATGCCCTATGTTTTTAAGCACGGCCAGATGCAGGGTGGGACTGTCCGTGACCTTGCTTGATAAAAACTGACCAGACTTATTTAATGGAAGTGTCAGACTGTAGGCGCCGGCTAGCTGATGACATGGAGAAAAGGTTTGCAGAGTCACTGGGTCACAGAAGAAATGGAATATTACTGTATTATGAGATAGGAGTGTTTTATGTGTTCTATTAAGTCGGGCACAGAATTGAGAGCAGAGCATGAAACGAGTAATATAGGTAATAGCCATGAACAATGAATTTGGAGAAAGTAACAAGTGTGATGATGATGATGATATCTAGGTCATTATCAGGAGTTTTGCTTTTCGTTTATCAGGTCAACAGCAGAGAATAAATAGCTGCTAAATATTTCAAACTTTGTAGATGCTGTTAGTAACTGCTGGTTAAGAATGGAAAATCTGAATAAATGGTCCAATTATGTGGAAAGTGTGAGTGAACAGACTGCCAGACTGGTAGAGAAACGTAATAATTGGACAAAGGGGGTAGAGTCATAGTGAGGTTGCCAGATCAGCATTTGTTCCCCTTAAGCTTGCTCTTCTAAGTACAGCTATAAGCGAAAGAAGGTTGTGAGCCTTTGACTTGGTTAGCGGTCAAAAGTCTTGATTGAGTGTTGGTCTTAAGCCAAAGCTTATAGGGTAGGAGCACCGAGGGACAGGTTGAGTGTGGAGGTCATCGTAAGCTAAAGGCTCAAGTGGGCAGGAAGTTAATCCTCATTTGACCTACTTTCATACTGGAAGGAAGAGTTTTCTGCTACTGGTTTCATTATCTACAGACATCACCAGGAGAGCAATACGTTAGTCCGTGGAAAGAATAATTACAATCTTTAAAGCAATAAACTTCATGAATGTAGTTCAAATGTTCCAGCAAACTTTTGCTTTTCTTGAAACACCGCCACGTCTTTCCATAAAGACCTCAAGTCTTCTGTATAAATACACAACAGATCAGTTTATACACCAATCAGTCACAACATTAAAACGAGCCTCATGTTAAGTAGTTCTGGCTTGTAATGTGGTGTCTGGCCCCAGGATGTTGGCAGAGGATCTGCCATGTTCCGGCGCGCTCCAGCTGATGCTCTGCTGGATTAATAACTGGAGAATTTGAAGCCTACATCAAGACCTTGAGCTCTATTTTTTTTTTTATTCCTGAGCAGTTTTTGTGGTGGGTATATTTGGTCTTCTAGGAGAGTGTGTTTGGTCTTCAAAAATCTTTGTGGTTGGTACATCTCAATAATTTAAATTTTTTATACACTTTTGTGGAAAAAATGACCATAGGTCCAGTGTTTTTTTCTCTAACCAGGATAGACCCTGAGCTTTGGTCACGAGGGCAACAGCCAGTCAGGCAAGTTGCATATGCATCTCATTAACCTTTGTATATGTACTGCATGTGTGTGTTGGTGCAGAGGGAAAAAAGCCTGTGGAGGAGAGAAGGGAGACTGCCCACTCGTCTGGCCTGAAAAAGTACAACTTGGAATGCAGCCGTGTATAATTTATATTGTGCTTAGTTGATTCTTGTTGTTGAATAAACTACAAGAACCAGCAGCAAGTTTAGAAGCCCCCCCACCCCCACCCCCAAAAGCCACGACATGTAAACATCGCCAGTCCTCTTCTTAGAGCTCTTTAGGTTAAACAGCCAATCTGCAAGCTCTGTCTGAAGGAGAGTGTTGCCAACCATATGAGTGTTAGTGTGTGTTAGCAAATCAGCCTCAAATAAAGTAACGAGCTACAGGAAAAGAGAGCTGATTAGTAATCTGAGGGGTAAGGTCCAAGGGGCAGGAACGGCAGAGGTCAGTCCAATAATTGAGAGGAAAGTGAGGTGTCTTTAATTGATGGCCAAGACACACACTGGTTCTGTGTGTCTCATTTATGCAAGTGGTGTCTATTTATACTGTACATGGCAATCTCAGTTCTCAGAGGACCTAATACAGAGTCCATTCCAGTCAGCCATTGATCGTCGGGCTGGGTGAGGCTGTGTTAATCAGCCACCATTGTAAGGATGAGCGCTTCTTAAAGCCGCCATCCCTCTCACATTTCTGCCAACACCCCAGACGTCTTTTACTGTCAGAGCACGTGTGTGTGTGTGTGTTGCCTCCCTCTCTATCACTCCGTCTCCCTCATCAGTCTTAATCACTCCGTGTTGTTAGTTTAGCGTACCGTGCAGTTTTGCAATCTCTGCCATATACGCATGCAATCCACAACACACAGATCACTTCCCTTAAGTTGACCGCAACAAAGATATTAAAGGCAATTAGTTGTACTCGTGTAGCCCTCCCGTTGTTGCGATTTGTCTGCCCTCCCCTCTGAATCTCTTTTTTTAATTTCAATTTATACATCTTTGTAGCAGGACTTTTGGCAAAGCGTAAGTTAGAAAGACATAACCAATAACCTGCAAACATGTGTACTCTAAATGTTAATTATGTAAGCTTAGAGGACATTATAATTTTAAAGTGGCTTATTGTTCCATTGGCAGTCCTCCAGTGTTTTGCAGGCTGACTGCTTCTGCAGCCAGAGGCACTGTATGTCTTCTAATTCACCAAAGATATGTTTGACTTGCTGCTACTGTTTATTTATCTCAGAACTGACGCAAGAATGCAGTTTTCTCAGTCTTTGAAGCACCTCGTTTTTATTGAGCTCTTCTCCCCAGACACTTTTTTTTTCCTGTCAAAATGCTGCGGTTCCCCGTCTCTGCATATAATCAGCGTCTTCCTCTGTCTGTTTGGGGGAGTTTCCCCCCCCCACTTATTTGGGGTTTTAATCTTCTCAGCTGTAGTTTCTGTTTAAGACAAATACTGTTCACGCTGGTGTTAGTGTTTATTGCCTTCTGATTCTGTCTTGTGAAATGTGTGAAACATGAGTGCGTTTGATTTTCACCCCTTGGGAATATCTTTTTCAGCATTCCTCCCCGGTCTCATATAGTCAGTCATATTAGCAAAACTGTGGACAAATTTACTTAAAGGTGCAATCAGGAACAATCTGACTTGTCAGCTTTTGCAGATTATAATATTATTTAACATGTGTTGAGAGTTGGGCTGAAGTGCAGTTCTTTTTGGGAAAAATGCATCATTTGGGCACTCCTACTTGATTGTTAGACAGCTCTAGTCTCTGGTTGTAAATGAAGTTCAGTGCGTTTATTTATAGTGATGAAACAACAAAAAAAGTATTCTCAATGGAATTATGGAAAGCAGTAAAAGGAGGTTTGAAAACTGGTCCAAAGTCTCCACAAAACCGGCCGTTAAAGCAGTTCCAATGAAAGCCGATTCTCCACACAATCCCTCACCAGGATTTTCTCCCTCAGGTTCCTCACAAACACGAGCTCCGGGTCTCCGGCGCAGACGGGAACAGAAGTTCAGCAGAGATCACAGAACACAGGCAGGCAAGCGTGCGGATTCAGAAGAGCCAATTCCACTAACTATAGTCAAGCAACAATCAGGCATTGAGTGGGTGCCTTCCTCCAGCTTAAATAGGGTGCCACTGATCTCATAACTCATCACAGGTGTGTTAAGCTGGAGCACAAGGTGTGGTTGACTGACCCTCACTCACACCCACGATGAGAGAGGGAGCGAAAGCTAGAGTGGAAAACTGAGCGAGTGCTTCAGGTTACAGGATTCAGAGGTCTTCAAAACAAAATGTTTAAAAAGAAATGACTCAAGCAGTAATTAGCCTTTTCCCATCATTCTGTGAGCAACTGTGATTGGATGGCATGACTGGAAGAGCACAGGCACAGTGAAAGGAGGTGGTTGCCTCACTGAGAAGCTCCACGCCAGCACTGAGAGGCTGCACATTACTCCTCGCAATATTTCAAGCTGTCCAAAAAAGATGAAAATGGTTGTTTCTTTATGCGTTTTTATGAATATTTTTTTTTTCCCACTTAAACGTTCTTAATGTGTTGCAGCGGCGGGAAATGTTGGGTTTACATTTGCAATAACTCGATACTTTTCTTCCTAATGTTTCTCCAGACGGCCAGTTCATCGTGCATCAGATGATATATAAATATTGCATTGCTTTCATCAGTAGCTCACAGGCTCAGTCACCACTGTGTTATTTTATTCTGCGATAGCAGACAGGTGTTTGAATGAAAATGTAAGTTTAATAATAAGGCACGATACGTGGTGCTGTCGCTCACTTGCCTGTTCGTTCGCTTCTCTCTCAGATTGGTACAGAGTGGGATGCCAAAGAACGCATGTTCAGAAACTTCGGCGGCCTGATGGGCCCCATGGACGAGGCGGTGGGCATGCAGAAGTGGATCAAAGGGCCCAACGTCACCGTCACAGTCGTGTGGATCGACCCTACCAACGTCATCGCCGCCACCTATGACATTCTGATCGACGCCAGCGCCGAGTTCACGCACTATCGCCCGCCGCTCAACCAGCCCCTGCGGCCGGGCGTGTGGAGCGTCCGAATCCTGCACCACTGGAGTCCCGTAGCTGAGATGCGCTTCCTTATTGCTCCTTTGGCTTTCAGCAAACACCAGCCCATACGACAAGGTGAGAAACACAAGTCGGGACATCTCTGCTAGAGATGAGGCTTATGTGCAGGTAGCGCTTCCATTTGTTTCAGCCTTAGCATAATGTAAAATTACTGTTGATTGTATTATTTGCAAAAATAGCCTTACTAAACTTGTTCTTCAACCGAAGATGACCACTCATCGTAAAAAAGTATAGAGGCTGTTATTCTAAATGTCACACATTTCTCGGCTCTTAGAGTTTAGTGTAAGCTCTGCAATTACTGTACGGACCTTGAAAGTGCAGTTCAATAGAGCAGCACAGTTTGTGATGCATATAATATTGAGTCTTTGTGACACTGTGTCATAGACAAGACTTGGGTAGTAATTTGGTGGTGGGTTTTGTATCATTATACTGTCATATTTTTTGGTCCTTTACATTTCAAAGGACGTCTGTGGTTGCCTTTTGCTTGAAAGTCGACGTACGAGGTCTTAGAAATCCCTAAAAGTCATGTTTAAGTCAGGAGTGTGGCTCTTTAGTGGGACCTCCGTGCACTGATTCGGGTTTCCATGGAAAGGCAGAGGTGAAGAGACCAGAAGCAGCATCTCCATGCAAACAGAGCAGGCATTAATCACAATGATATGACACTGATTAAGTCATACATGCACCCTTACGCGACATGCAAAGCAGATGGGTGAAAGCTTAGATATCAGCTGATATAGGCTCTCACTAAGATGAAAACAAGTGAAAAATCATCATCATTTTGATAAAACTCAGCTGGTGATTCCATTTCAGTATTAGTTCAAATGACTGAATGGGATCAATTTTATATTGAGTTTTAATTTTTTTGTGTTTTATTTTGTCTTTACATCAACGCTGTGTCACACTGAAAGAAGTGATTGCTGATTTAGGTGCTGCACAGGCAAACACACACAACACGCCTCGCATTTGCAGCGATGCCCTTTCTAATCAAGCCTCTGGGCCTCTGCAGACCCTGGTTATTTGTCATCAAGTCAACCCTAATAACCCAGCGAGCTGCTCATACATACTAAACAGTGTTAAACAACAGTGCACTTAGCCCTCCAAAAACAATGACACAATTAAATCAATCAGTCAGCATGGATAAGGGGCAGGACTGCAGTGTTGTAATTCATAAGCAGCCAGTGTCATAACGCTGCTGTATGGCAGGCAGGGTGAGGACCCCGGTGCAGACTTATTGCTGGAGTCCTCTCAAAAAACGGACAACAAGCAGAAGTAAACAGGCCCGGGCCGTTTACTTCTGCTGTTCACAACAGCTGTGATGATGTGCTACATTATGCAGTCATGTTTCCTATTGGTGTATGGATGAAAAAGTTCAACCTGTGTTGTAAAACATTAAGAAGCACTAAATATGTTCACATGTTCATTTATTGAAATTATTTGACAATTATGTAATTATATATATATATATGGAAATACCAAATGGCTTAGTGTGTCAAGATTTATCTGACATTTTTAGGTCACTTCATCACATTAATATTACCGTTATTGGTTAGTCTTTGGTGTACATTTGGCTTGTGCTTGTGCCTTTAATGACTGACATGAAGTCAGGTTGAATTGCATCCACATGTTTTCCAAATTTATACTGTTAAGGTTACATAATTATTAGTCTCACTAAGTTAATAACTTTTGCATTTAAGTCAGATTTATAGTTGTTATGTAATAATCTTGTGTCAACATTACTTGTTGTGTGTTACAATGTGCGCTTTGCTTTGTAGCGATTTCACGACTCCACCTATAATTTATTGCCATTGCTGGCATCAGGTTTCCCTCCTACATGAAGTGCCAGTAAAACTTTATGATGTGGCCTTCCACATGCAAAGAGAGCAGCAGACACATGCATGCACAGAAATCCACGCACATGCGCGGCTTCGCACCGCACTCTGCTACCACAAAGCTAGCTGGCATCGGTTGAACGTTGCCACGTGTGACTGCATCTTTGTTTCGCCAGCGTGCAGAAAGTGCTGAAGTCGGCAAACATCTGGATGAGAGGACGCTTGTGTTCCACAGCCACACTTAGAAGGGATGGCTAGCACCCCAGTTAGAGGGCCAGTGAGGAATTTAATGCTTCACTGGAACTCGGGGTGGGGAGAGTGTTTCAAGGAGGGTTTCTGTCCATGTTTACCATCTTCTCTCAGAGCATAACCGTCATGAGAAGAAAGGATGACTTCATGTCTTGAATATTTCGTACTGTTTTCAGAGTCAGCGCTGCAGTAGCCTAACAAACCACATCAAAGGAGGATTTAGGGAGTCCAGTTACAAAAATCAATCCAAGACGCCAATTTACTTTATTTCAGATGAGAAAGAAGGTCACGTTCATTTCTTTGATATTGTGTCTCTTTTTTTCCTTTCCCCCCCTTTTTTTGCTCCCTGTTTTTTTTCTGATCTCCCAACTTTTTCCCCCTTTCCGACATGCAATCTGAATTTTTGACCACTCGCTATCAACTTTTTCCCTCGCTGTCTATAACATCTGTCTCTGCTCTCTTTCTCGCTTCCCACAATCCTCCAGAGGACACTCTGAAGCTCCACAGTGGGCCAGCTAAGAATAGCTACATGGAGCAGAGTTTCCATGGCCTCAACCCGGTGCTCAACATCCCTGTCAGCCTGAGTTCCGTGGAGCAGGCGAAGAGGAACGCGGTCCTGACTGGTCCCGAACTCGAGCACTGGATAGACAGCCTGGTGGGAGAGCTGTGGGTGGCAGCTGACGTGTGTGCCGTGGGCCCTACAGCCTGTCCTGTCATGCAGGCATGCCCCAAGAGCCCGTGGAGCTCGCTGAGCCCAGACCCCAAATCTCAACTGGGAGCGCCCCGTGCCAATGGTCGCATCAGGTAGCAGCGAGGCCTCCAGCTGGACAGGAGGTCACGGCACTGTTTATCCTTATTTATTTGAGGGGTTTGTTGAAGGTTGGCAGAGGGGTGAGCGTTCTTCATCTCTCTTGGAAAAATGTAGAAAACAAAAATAAAAGTGGATTTTTGGGGGGACGGAAGCGAGCAGGAATGATTTTCCTCCCATAGAATTCCTTTTTTAGGGGATTATGCTGGCTTTGCTATTTCAGTTTCTTTGTGTATTTATTTTTCTTCTCATGGCTGAGTTTTACTGTGATCAAACATTGCAATTTTCAAGCATTTATTTGGCTGCTGAGCGAATTATGAAGTCAGCTTTTAACGCCTTGCACAGGGCACGTGGGTCATGTGAGTGTGGACTATCAACACCGCTGGCAGGCCAGGTTCTGCTGCGATAAGGCCTTAGACGCACGTGAGGAGATAGCTGGGTACTGAATTAAATGTGCCTACTTAGAGTTTATGTCAGCACCAACAAAATGACACAAAATGCGAGCGTTCACGTTATCCCCAAACACTTAGACAGAGCCCACTCAAATATAGATATTGAGTAAAAGTGATTTTCGTAATATCCAGGCCTCTGAGATTCTAGATATTTCGCTTCATATCAGTGCCTGATTAGACTGTGGCTTGACTGAACCTCTTCATCGGTCACATTTTGTTGTAAAAACGCAAAAAGAAGAAAACAAATACAAAGACTTTCTCAGAGTAATCAAACGTTTGGGTTTGTAATAGAAATTTGATGTAGACGTTTTAGTGTTACAAGTGTACTAAATTCATAAATGCCTCTTTTAACATTTACATAGTGTAGATTTTAAATAAAAACACCCAGAGGACAGACCGAGGGAGAACTGTCCTTTCGAGCTAGGCTTTTATTTTTGAACCAACTTGCCTCAAACTTGAAACAAAACTTATGTCACATTAACCTTAAACATATTGTCCTTGTTTTATGTGTTGCCTTTGATTTTCTTTATTCCAGTTATTTGAACACCACTTTATGTTGTACATACTTAGACACTAAGTCTCAAAAATGGTGTGAATGGAGGGCGGTGTGGGGAGGTCCATGAGTCGCTATTTATTTATAAGTTTATATAAATACCGATATTTTTAGTCAGTGACTAAATAACTGCAACGCTGCCTTGGCAGCTTGATAAATATTTTTTTGTAAAGAAAGCCGCCTTTATTTACAAAGGCCAACACCCCGAACTTATACTGTACCTTTTTATGGCCCCCGCACCTCTGTGTTAGTCAGTGTCGTCCCGTCTGAATAGATCTTCTTGTCTTGGTTCCTTTACATGGCTGTTTGCCAAGTGCATCACAAGAGAAAGCCACTCTGACCTGTGAGGTAAGAGGTCAGCCGCCTAACAACCTCAGCAAAAAGGAAAAAAACAAAAGCTGAACAAAAGCGCGTCGGACAGCGTCCGCTTCAAAGGAGAAATTGTGCTTTTTTGGTGTTTAATGGTTCCCGTCAGTTCCAGAATGGTTTGAGTGGTCGTAATCTTCATGCTGTGACGATAATGTACAATTTCAAGTAAATATCATATTGTATCTATTGATTATGATGTGCATAATTTATTAGATTGGGTCTATGGCACCTTTGGAACCCTATTTACATTTGAAGTATTTTCTTGTGTCATCGAGACAATCTCTGGACATTTGAGACAGGATAATCACACTAAGCGCAGCACCGCACACACATCCTGAACACGAGGTGTGCTCACATTTGTTTTACCTTGAAATAAGTTTCACTCTGAAGCCAATTAGGTTTTCAATCTGTGATTGTCAACATTGTTTAGTCATCACATGAGCTAAATGAGTGGTTTCAAACAGGCTAATTAACTGACATAACTGTTCATTAATGTCAAGTTCACCTTGTGTCTGTCAGATGTGTGTATTATAACTGCTATCTCTCCTTCCCGCTCAAATCGACAGTGTTTCTGGGGTCAGGTTGTAAAGGACAGCTTTATTTCCTACTTATAGTGCCACCATGCTCTGTAGAATTACATCACAGTACATATTATGACGTAAGCTCAATGACCGTTTTGGAAAAAGTGAAATAATTAAATGTAACTAAATGTGAAAGTCCTATTTTGTAACAAAATTATTAACAAATGAAGAGGATGTACATAGGTATTTTGTATTGAAATTATGTTTAAGAGGTATTGTACATGTAAATACAGATGTGGTAAAATGACATTTGAAAGTGTCAGTAATTGGACACAAATAGTGAATTGATGGTGTTTATTGATCCAAGTACATAACCTGTTTCAGTGTTCTGGACAGCTGTGACAACGACCTTGTCCTACTTGCCTCTCAGAGAAAATCACATGCCAGATTGTTGTTGTTCTCGCTGGAATGTATTGTTGAGCAACTGTTGCACAAATTTCTCTGACTGACGTTTCCCCGTTGTTATTTTATTTCATTTTTAATTATTATTTTCTTTGTATTTCTTTGTGGGGAGGCTCTGTGTGCCTTAGCTGACTTTTAGAACCTTCTCTGTCCATTTGAAGAAAATCCTTATTTTGCAATTTGTTTTGAACTTACGTGAAGAATACCATGAGTCTGTCAAGTGATTCATTGGTGCTGTAACACCAAAATGATGTCTGCTGTTGTATATATCATCAGGCCTTCTGTCATTATCAGCTTTTACTTCTTCCCTTTCAGGGATTCGTTTTGTTGTACTTGACTCTCTTGTTTTACTTTTCTCCGACTGCTTTTTGGAAATAAAACTCTATGGAAAACCGACTCGTGGCTCCGTGCTGCAGCAGTGATGTATTCTGAGAAGAATTCGGTGGCTGAGCTAACACTAGCAAGCTCCAAGGATTAAAATGTAAAAAATTTAAATTAAAATGCAAGAATTTCACTCACCAAAACAGAAGCATTAAGTTCTTGGACAAACTGAAGCACACAAGTCGTATTATTTCATCATGTTGCTGAGCTTTAGTGGCGCCATTGGAATGCTAGCAGCTAACGGCTCCGACACTTGTGTCACCATCAGTGTCGGGACTGTTAGTAAATAAACAAAGTAATGTAGATTACTTGTTATGTTTTTTACTCCCCATAGAAAATAAATCATTACACTACTCATTGCCTTTGTGCAGTACCTGAGATGCATTGTCATATAATTACCAGTGTAGCACTATAATCATCAGGCTACGCTATTATCGTAACACTATGATGACACACAACTTTTTCAGTTTTTTAGTATCAAAGGTAAATTGACAGCAGTCTTAAGGCGACAATATGCACATCTTTCAGGATTACTCAGACAATTGGGAACATACTCCGAGGAATATTTCTGGAGTTGTTGGGAGTGGCACGGAAAAGCCTATGACAGCTGGGATAGGCTGGCATTTAAGAAAAAATACAAAAATCATATTTTATATATAAAACATTTGGGGTGTGTGAGGTATGCGCTCTACTGACTACCCTTCTACTTTCAAATACAACTTCAAATACAACTTTTCAAACAGTTGTCACTTTCACTGAGAAGGTGAAAGTGATGCAATCAGTTCCAGGTATAGCAGCTTCCTTCCTGACCTTGCATATGAAAGTGTGCAGTTGTGTGCAGAAGCATTAAGATTTTATAGCAAAATCAGTGATTTCAAATTAAGGAAGTTTTGTTTCTTTTGTTTGGGTTTTTTTGCTTTTAGAATGATGTTTTGTGTCTAAGGTAAAATGTGGCTAAAATGAAAACACTTAATCTATTCAAACTACCGTGCTGCTCCAGATAGCTAAGGAGTGGCTGACGGGGGTGGGGGGGTTGTTGTAAGGCTTTTTAAAAATTGATTAAGACTATTCCCAAGATTCTCTCTCCTGCTCCTTTTTTCCAGCTTGTCAAGACAGCGGTTATGAAAAACCACTGTGAGGGGTAAATAAAATTATTCTTTTAGTGTAGAACACATTTTCTAGCAACAGCTGACTTTGATTTAAAAGTCAGAGGGGCGTTTCTTTTTTTTAACCTCGATAAAGCCCAGAAAGACATTGAACTGTTGGTCAATACACAAAAAAATTATTAAGTTGTGATATGGTTAAAAACAGTAGATGAATATGGGTATTTTTACTTACTGGTTTGCCTGACAGTTGCTATATTTTCCAGGGAGAGGTTAAACAAAACCAAAATTATTAATGTGCACGAAGAGACAGAGAAAGATATAAGAAAGATGGGACGGGAGAGCAAGATGTGATATTCAAAGGTAAGGACTGCTCAGCGAGTGATGTAAGATAAGATATTGAATTTCAATTCAGTTCAATTCAAATTTATACAGTCGCCTCAAGGCGCTTACATAGTGATAATGTTTATTTGTAACATGCACAGTTATACACAGTACAATGCATTTATTAAACTAGAAATTTAACGTGCACATTTAATGTCCTAATTATCTTTTTGTGAAATGTTTTGCATAGAAAGGTTGCATGAAATGTACTAAGCAGTTCAGTGGAAGCTAAACTAGTTAGTTAGCAGTGCTGTGATGCACTACTGTATGTTGGACTGGTACAGAGCACGCCGTGGTGTTCAACAGAGGTGGCGAAAACACTGAAATTCTGTGCTTAATTATTATTAATGTAATAATAAAATAATATTAGCACGTGAGAATACAACTGTCATTCCAGTTGGAATTCTAATAAATGCCTTCAGCTTGAAAAAGTGGGATTCGGCAGGTGGAGAGTGATCGGTTGCAGTGGCTCGGTTTGGGGAAAAGAATCACAACTCACAATAATTTCTCTTGAAAGCTCCAGTAGATTTTCTTTGTGTGCGCTGCTGCTGCTCTGTGTGGATTTACACAACTGAATTCCACAAGATGCAAGCATATGTTTCATGAGCTATCTGATACCATCAGTGACACTATACTGTTTATTCTGTCTTTATACTGACAGTATACAGTTGGTATAGAGGTGGAATTCAATCAATGAAAAATGATGAAAGCATCACCAGCTTAAATTCACCTCATCTCTTCTTGATGTAACCTGACTCTGACCATGAATGCATCATTTCAGCGTTTTACTGTAAATTCACCGCAAGTTAACCTGTTCGTCAAGCACTAAACTGCAGCATTTTCATGCAATCATTGAATAACACAGTTCGTAAACCTAGTTTGTTTTGCAGGATATTTCATAAATGAAAAAAAGCAGCTTCGGGTTGAAGCGAGGTCCAGTGGGGTGGGGGGCCGGGTGTCAAAGTATGAAAGATTTATGTGCACAAAAAACGTAGAGAGCAGAGCATTCTCGTTTCTGCACAGAAACAATTTGTGTGTTTGCTGAAGTTTGGTGAGCTGTTATAAATGTTGCATTTGAAATGACCTGCCACAATAGCCTTTATGGTTGCTCTGTCACGCTAGCTAGATGCTAAAGTACCGCAACCACAACTTACGGACATCTGCACCAAAAATGCCTGATCTACTTTAACCCCTGAGAGCAGTGTTATAAATTATGCATACATGTGGTTTTCTCTTTCATCACATTGTATGAGATAAGCCCCAGTGATGGATTTACCAATAGCATTGTCTTTTATGTGTAACTGTAGTGTTTGGCGCTTTAGCAGTCCTGGACCTTGCCCTTTGGCTGCCACCTGTTGCAGCGAGCTGATTTCAGCTGAAAGCTCTCCTAAGCCCACTCTGCTTTACTTTCTTGGTATCAGACAGCAGGCAGACAATTTTAGTAACAGGCTGGTGAACATGGTGGAGCACTTAGCAGCTAAAGGGCCAAGTATTTCCCTCAAGGGTTGATGGAGAAAAATTGAAGCTTAAAGGTGAAGCTGAGGGTAAATAATGTACTTTGAAAGGCTTCAGAAACAGCGCTTCAGAGGCACCGTCTGCAAAAGCACATTTAACGATGAAACAAAACCAACACAAAACATTTTTGATTTAAGGCCTGCATCGAATTTCAAAAGACTATCCTGCTAAACAACACTGGAGTGGTTCACTGCAGATAAATCTTCATGTGGCTCACAGTTGGAAATCGTTTGGGGCATTAACACTCACTTCATGCCATAAGTATTTTCCTTAGTCAAACTTGAGGTGGTTGAATTGTTAACCGCGGGTACATCTAGTTGCTCCCATATGTTTTCCACCAAATTAGCTTCAACATTTGTTCTCACACAGAGTTTCTCACCCCGAACCCGCAGCATAGCACAGCTCTGGGGTGTTTGGCTGCAGAGTATTTTAAATTAATCTTGGCTTCATTTTAAACATTGTGCCCATGAATACCACTTGTGTGCAAAGTGTTAGGCAGCTCTGGGAAAACAGCTCACTTTTTGAATGATAAGAAGCAAATAAAATCTTGGCAGACACCAATATTAAAAAAAAAAAATCACTTTATCAATGTGCTCTTACTTTAAGTTCACAAAGAATAAACACAGACTCTAGAATCATAACTTAAAGCTGAACTGTCATTAGGAATCGTCAGCTGACTCTTTAAACCTTGTGGTGACATTTAACCGCGAAGTCCCCGGAGCGAGTGCACGTCGATCTGAAAATGAAGCTGCGCCTGCAACGCAGGGAAAACAAAACTATAAAAAGAGATCAAAGCCCTTCCAGCTGTCAGTTTCTAATATATGAAACGTTATTAAGAGATGCCAGTTAAAGCAAAGTGGGGATGTAAAGACAAGAGCTGGAGGACTGAGAAAACCGCCTGCCTGCCTGTGGCGAGCTCGTCCAAATGTGCCGTGGGTCCAGAAGTCTGAAACCACAGGATACTTAATTCCTAATTTAACAAATGATATAGATTATTTTACAAATGATATTAGCTTACAATCTAAGTAAAAATATCTGAAAGATATGCATCATAAGTAGTATTTGATGTAACCCCCTACTGCTTTAATGACAGTGGCTCTTGGGCTCCCATGGATTCAGCAAATTGGTTCAAAATCTAATAATCAGAGGTGACAAAAGTACTGATAATCTGTACTTAAGTAGAAGTACAAGTACTTGTGTTAAGAACTACTCTGATAAAAGCTGAAGTACTGGTTCAACTTCTTTACTCGAGTAAAAGTGAAAAAGTACCGGCTCTAAAATGTACTCAAAGTAAGAAAGTTTAAGTCAGTCTCTGAGTGAACTGATCTCTCTTTTCTTTCCCTGGAAACACAGCAGCCGTTCTTTCAGCTAGCAGACGCACTGTGTGACCATTTTCATGTTTTACATTTTCTGTCACTCGTTTTCTTCACCGTTCCCGCTTGTAGCCTCTGTGTAAAGTGCAACTTCCTCCAGCTCCTTCCGGTCTCCGAGCGAGCTTTGCAGGAGCCTCTCGCTCTCAGACGTGCTAAAAAGAAGTAGAAAGTACTGATATTTGTGTAAAAATGTAGGGAGTAAAAGTAAAAACCAGGCAGAAAGAGAAATACTCAAGTACAGATACATGAAAAATCATTAACGAAGTATTTGCACTTTGCTCCCTCCCACCTCTGATCCTATAAATAATCAGTGGAGATGAGCTTCTATCACCACCATTTTATCACTTGAAGTAATTGAAGAAGTTCATGGGTAACTTAATGATCCAGGTCCTGTGACTGCATAACAATATGAAATCATCAGGAAAAACCCCCAGAAAGAAACAGGTTGAGGACGATTTTGCAACTAATTAAGTTCATTATCAGCAGGTCAGTAACATGACTGGGTATAAAAAGAGCATCTTAGAGAGGCAGGAATTCTCAGAAGTAAAGGCAGGCAGTGGTTCATAAATCTGCGTAAAGCAGTGCCTGCGAATTGTGAAACAATTTCAGAATAATGTTCCTCAAAGTAAAATTGCAAAGACTCTGAATGCCTTATCGTCTACACGCCACACTATCATCAAAAGATTCGGAGAATCTTGGGAAATCTCTGTGCTCAAGGGACGAGACCAAAAATCTGTGTTGGACACCTGTGATCTTCGGGCCCTCAGGCAGCCCTACATTAAAAACTGGCAGGACTCTGTCATGGAAATGGGCTCAGGAAGACTTCCAGAAATCCCTGTCTGTGAACACAGTTCATTGTGCCATCCACAACTGCAGATTAAAGCTCAATTATGCAAAGCAGAAGCATGAACATGATCCAGAAATGCTGCTGTCTTCAAAGCTTGTTTAAAATGGGCTGAGGCAAAGTGGACAACTCCGACTGTGGTCGGACTAATTGAAATTTGAAATTCTTTTTGGAAAACATGGACACCATGTCCGGCAGACTAATGAGGAAAGAGAGACCATCCAGCTTCTTATCAGCTCTCAGCTCAAACGCTCACATCTCTGATGGTATGAGGAAGATTCGCGCCTCTGCGACTGACAGATTGCACATTTGGAAAGGTACCACAAATGCTGAAAGGTCCTGTCCCATAAGATAGACTGGATCCACTGGGACCACCTAATTAGTCCAGGCTTACGGTGTTGTAAATCTATGTGTGTGTGTGTGTGTGTTCTGCGTGCCGCAGAAAGACGAGTGTTTGTTCGACTATGACGTGAAGCACTAAAAGCTACCCTGCTGGTGCTGAAAGGAAATGACGCGGATTAATGGCACATGAACATTCTGATGATCATTTATGGGCGTTTAACTGAGGCTCAGTGGCACACACTGCTCAATTAAGGAGTAATAACAGCGATGGAAGAAGCCACATACATACTCTATTAAAAACAAGCAATAATGTATCATTCTTGCCAATCTAAAAGTATACAAAAGGTATAGGACAGCAGGATATCGCTTAAATATTTACTGATTTATTAACCGTAGGAAGCATTTCATGTGTTGATCATTTCTGCTATATAGATTATTCCTCTGTTCCACAAGCCTCTATTGTTGTTGTAAAAACTATTAAAAACACATCAGTGAGTCACACTGCTGCAAAGCGTTGTTGTTCCTTCATAACAATGAACACGAGCACTGTAGTATTTTGCTGTACTCGCTCCCACACAGTGCCCTTCTGTCATAAATAGTTATTACTGCACAGAATGTACAAACAGTCTTTGATTAACTCACCTTTAATTCCACTTTTATGTAAAAAAAAAACAAAACAAAAAAAGAACCCAAAACCCTGCAGTACCCAGCTGCAACGTGAGTCAACGTGGGCCAAAACAAAATGAATGTTAATTAGCGTCTTTTCATGGTTGTTGATACTAACAAAAATATAGAGTATCACCAGCTATATTCTCACAGTTGACTGCGCAAGTGACTCATGCAAAATGCCTTTTGCAACGAGCACTTTGCTGTTTTGGTCTCGTAATTATTGGCGTGCAAATACTTCAAGAAATTTGCATTTTAACAGTGGCGGCACAGAAAGGCACTGAGCTGCCACATCAGGAGCGCCGTTATCAACACAAACATTTTAGAAAGTTTCCTCTAATGAGAAAGTATGGGCCATGCTGTTGTTGTTTGAATTGATTTGGAAATCAGTTTAAACCGGAGTCATTGAACTGCAGTGATAAACTTTTTTCTTTCTCGTACACTCTTCTGTTCCATCAGATTTGCCTCCATCTCGCTCTCAGTGTCGTCTTCTTTCAGTCACGTGCAGAGTGCAACATTTTGAATTTGAAACACAGTACGTATGTGCTCATCGTCTCAGATTAATATTCTAAAATAAAATGCAATTAGAGTCACTAATTGGCCATCTAATAATAAGATACGTCATGATTGAGTCCGGCTCGTCTTTTTGATTTTGAAAATCAGAACACAGAAAAACAACATTCATTTTAATATTTCTCGAGGATGCACAAGGTTTAAATGAAAAACCTGCTATAAAAGAGTGTTTAACAAAGTGTGTTAATGTTACACTCCAACTTGAGAGAAGTTTGAGCTGACTGCGCTGACACTGTCCTCTGCTCGATGTCCAGACTTCAAAAAGCTGCTTTGCGTTTAGGAACAATGAAGACTTTAGCAGTAAAGTTTACAGCCATCTAACCATAAAGCTCACTGCCAAGTCAAGTGTCAGTCCAAGAAAGCATCAAGTGGCCATCTGGCCACTAGTGCCAGGAAGTCTGCAAACACACAGATGGCTGATTTCTGATGCTTTTCCATGTTTGAGGGGGTTCTTTCTTTTGAAAGCACATTAGAGAAATACTTAATGTCAAAATTTGCCTTTCGCCGAGGTAAAGTTTGGTGTTTCTTTCTTCTTTTTTTTTACTGTCTAAATCTTAAAGCAGTCTTAGGAAAACCTCACATTAGATCTGTCTGTGCAACAATTGGCAGCCACTTCCTGAGTACGCTCATGCATACTGATTATGGACTGAACTTAGTGTTTGGGTCTGAGCTGTAAAATTAACTAAATAAAAACATTTAAATTAAAAGTCATATTTATATATATATGTGCGTGTGTGTCCATGTAACCATAAAGCTAGGCTCATACTCGTGACATCATAGTACATAAACATGAAAACATGGTAATGTTAGCTTCTTTTGGTTAGTGAATGTAGAAGTCATACAGTACAGCATGAACTGTATTTGTTTCCAGTAACAAAAACATCAGTTACCTATAACTCACAGAAGTTGTTGGCTTTACAACTGATAAAGTGTAGTTGCAGTGAAACTTCATTTAGTCATTTGTTCAGCAGAAATATGAGAAGATGCTGTCCTGTGGAAAGTAAGTATTATACAATATCATCGACGTAATGTTACCATCCAAACACAAAATTATTGAACTGAGACGTACAATTTTTCTTTCGTTCTTCCATTTCTAAATCAAAATGTAACTATATTTACTTGCTGGATATGTTCATTGTTACAGTCTTCAGGAATAGTTTTGTTGACACGGCATTTATCACCCAACACCGCTGACTTCGCTTTCATTTTTCCAGGACGTCATTGATGCATCTGCAAGGCCTGAAATTTATTCACTTTTAAAGAATTTGTCACAGCTCAAGTGTGCATGTATTCTTTCATCAGCTACACTGAATATGCAATGAGCCTCGCCAACTTTCTCCCTGCATGTTTGTTATGGTCCAACCCCACTGTTATGCCTTTATGAACAATTCCTTGCTGCATCATTCAACCGCACAGCCCTCAAATGTTGCTTCTTTATGAATTTTAAAAATCTACACCAGGGCCAGTGAAACTCTCAAGCTGAGATGAGAATCGACCCGAAGCCGAGGGTCGGGGGGGGAAACTACCATTTGAAACCGCTATCAGCAGCCACTAAAAGATTTAAATGAAATGGAAATGGTTAGACTTTGATCACCAGCTGTCTTGTAATGACACTTATCACCGCAATCTTCTTCCCAGTGGACAGAATAATAGCATCATCTTTCAGCTTCAGCATGCTGCAGATACTCTTTGGACACCAGCAGACTTTTAGATGCACATCAGCTAAACATGAGAAAAAAAACCCATCCTGAACAGTCAAATCCGATTTGAAGCGCCTCCTCACCGTACAGCTCCCAGTTAAACTGCCGAGCCACTATATATCCTAACAGGCAGAAAGAAGGCAGTACATGCTTATGAGTTGGAGTGGGTGCTAAATAATTCAGTAACAGCTCAGAGACAGTGAGAAAGGGCGCGCGAGTGCAGGGGATGCAGAAGGGCTTGCTTGGTGTTAGACGCTCTGGGAGCAGCAGCGAGGGGTGACAGGTTGGTGTTGGTGTTACATGAGGAAGTGTCTGAAAACATCAGCAATAGGATGAATAACAACACCAGAAATGTTAAGAGCGAGGAGGCATCCGTACTTATGCACCTGCCGGTACAAGGTGTTTGTGAGCATTAGAGAGGTGGGAGGAGGCAGGCTTTTCTTCTCACAGACAACATGACCGGAGGCAAGAAAATAATGCGAGTTCATACACCGGATTCATAAATCTATGAATGGAGAAAAGGAATGTCTGCTGTACATCAAGCAGGCGTGAAATCAAAGAAAACAAATTTAAAGAATGGTGTGAAGGGTTATGAATGTTGGGCAGAGATCTTCTGAAAGGCTGCTTGAAAAAGTACAAGTAAATGTCATTTATTATCACTGGCAGGCTGGTTCGGTGCTGGACGTATATTTCAAAGACTGAATCCAAATCATAAATAAACTGCAGGGAAACCAGTGTAGAAACACAAGTCAAGTTTAACTCCCCATCCCTTTCCATCCTTCAACCAGAACCAGCCCCGTGTGCCAGGAAGTTCATCCGTGCTGTAAAGCTGACCAACTTAGCACGCTGAGACGGCCGCTGGTGTCTCAGAGATACACACAAGGTGTCCTTTGGCATCACTGCTGTGACACACGAGCAGCAGAGGAAACATCGCTGCTGAAACAGAGGAACTAATTTCACAGAGGGGCTCGGTATGGGTGACAGTGGCAGGTACTACAGTGTGCAGCCTTTTTGTCTTGGCTCACTGTTCAGTCTCATTCTCACTCACGGTTTGGGTTATAATACAACTCTAAACAATTTGAAGCCTCATAACACTGAAAAATGATATGAATGGATAAGCAGTGTGTTGAAATGTGGTGTCACGGGCTTGTGACCTGATGGGAGTCAGATCTCATTGGTACTTCCTTCTTTAATAGTCTACTGTTAGCTTGCGTTTATTTATTTTTAATCCAGGTGTTGTTATCCAGAATTTCTCGTCTCATACTGTTTTATATACCACTCGTGAAACAGAAATATTTGTGCCTAAAGTTCCAGTCGGTCGCTGGGAAATGGCTGTTTGGTTACGATCTGTTATATTTGGGTTTTGGCCAAGAGGGGAAAATTACTTGTGGTAAATACTTCAAAGCAAAACTGAGAGCCTGTTAACACATACGTAATGACTTCATAGTTTCCAAAAAAATAAAATAAAATTGCTCAAAATTAGAGAGAAATTAGCAAACTGCATTCCTGCTGAGTGACTTTGATATAGCAGAGTAATACGTAACCCCATCAACTGTTGATTCAGTTCAGTTCAAATCAGTTGTATTTATTCAGCACCGAACTACAGCAACAGTTGTCTGATGTACTAATCTATATATCTGAGGAGCTGCTCAGAAGGCCCTCTTTTCACAAGTACTGGAAGAAACGTATGATATTGACAGCTTTTTCTATCATATAACTGCTTTACCCAACTTGTTGTCAGGGTTTTTGCTAAAATGTAACTTTTAAAACTGTCTGTTAGTTTTAAAATGTTACATATTAACAATTAACTTTAACTATAATCCACTATAATAAGTAACTCCACACCAACACTGACAAATTGTATGTAAGCTAAAAAACAAAGCACACATACCTTATCTGTATAGACTCTACCATGGGTGTCACACTTGGCCATATAAATCCCAGTTGGAGCTTAAGTGAGCTTGAATCAGTAGAACAATACAGTTTGGTTTTTCTACTTTAGAAAAATATAATATCATATAATCCTTTATTTGGAGTTTTTAAGTACTACTTGGAATATAGCAGCTAATCTTTATTATCAATCAGCTGATTTAATTTTACATGGTTCATAAGTGCCTGTGAATAACGACCCAGGATCTGAGTACAACCGTGTGTGGTTAACCAGAAGATAAAGAAATACTTTATTTAGCCCGTATTTGGTCAATTCTGTAATGCTCAGCTCTTAGACTTTGTTCAATAAGTCTACATGTCACAGGAAAAACAGAAGATACAGTCAAAGACTGTCATATCTTATAGAAACAACACAATACTGAAAAGAGCAGACACACTGAAAGGAGGCTTGTTAAAATTAATTGAAACACCTACAGAAGACAAACAGGAGGAAGTTTTTTTAACAACCTCTATCCAAAAACAAAGTATTTTCCCCAGCCTACGCTACGTTGAATTTACATATTAGAATTATTCGCTCTCGGTCTAACGCAGACATCGATTCACCCACAGCAAAGAAGCTTGTGGTCGATTTTAAAATGCTGATCAGCTGCGCCTTAAAGTTAAGATGTACAGTGGAAATAAGTCAGAGGGGAGTGGATGGAAACCGAGAAGGAGGTTGAACGGTAGAGACAGAAAGAAAAAGGGAAGGGTGTGTGTGTGTGTGTGTGTGTGTGTGTGTGTGTGTGTGTGTGTGTGTGGAGAGGGAGGCAACAGAGAGAGAGAGAGAGACAAGGAGACAGCTCCCAGCAGAACTCTAAAACAACAGCGTGTCTCG